>CM055191.1:24202804-24355304 GCA_029224185.1 Karalla daura
ACTAGTCTCCGGCAGACCCCGAGTCGATGACCGTCTGGATCTTCTCGTTGGGGCCGTCGGACAGGTAGGACAGAGCCCAGCAGGCGTCAGCCAGCACGTCTGGATCACTGCTGAACAGAAGCCTGGACAGCACGCTGAGACACGGCGAAACCTGACAGACCACAAAAGGCAAGGGGGGAAACACAGAGTTCAACACTGCAACTGGACAGACGGTGCCGGAACCGTTGGCAGAGCACGAAACAGAAGATGGATCTCAGCGGTCAAACTCACCTTGGCAAAATCAGGTGGAGGGTTCTTTCCTCTACAGAGGTTGGATAGAGCCCACACTGCGTTGCGGGTGGTTGTGAGGCGGTTGGACTTGGCAAGAAGCCTGGTATGATAACGCGGGGTTAGATCCTACCATGTTGTATGTTGTGTTCGAGAGAGAGAAAGGACGCTTACTGTTGTAGGGAGGGCAGGATGCCACAGTTAAGCACGTAGTCTCTGCACTCCGCATTGTCTCCTGCTATGTTCCCCAGTGCCCACACTGCCTGGAAGAGAGGACAATGTTCACACAGACACGACACATAGGTTAGATGGACCTTCACACTACGGCTTAGTCAGGCACTCATGGACAGGCGTGTCGACGTCTTTGGATAATTATCCAAATAATGGCAGTTACGTCGAGTAAGCTGTGGGAACTGGACTGGACGAATACTAAAAGGTGTTTCACCCACCGGAAGAGAGTCTTCAAGAACCTTCTAATCCGGATGCTATGACCCGCAGCTCACGGATCGAAAAGGCTATCGAGTTGGGACAAAAGACCGAGGGCGCTGTGGGACGCCGTCTCTTACCTGCTCCTGCACGTCCTCGTACTCGAGTTGAGCAGCTCGATGAAAATGGGAACGGCTCCCGTCTCGATCACTACTTTAGTGTGCAGGAAGGTCCCTGAAGCGATGTTGGTCAGCGCCCAGGCTGCTTCAAACTGTTAGACAGAAATTGACAATTCAAGTCAATTAAATAACGTGATCTCCGATATATATCATATACTACGCAGCTGCTTACGGACAGCTGTGTGCTCGGCCATTGATTTTCCCTTGAGGCCACATATGGAAAGGACCCCCGAAGGAACCTCAGAGGCAAATTGCAATGGTACTACCTTTCTATATGTACCTTAAACATCCTTCATTCATCATGTTCAAACTGAGTGAAACTACAAGATCTAAATGTTTCATATTTAAATCACAAACCTGACCTTTAGTCATAGCCAATTGGGCCAATTACCATGATGTGTACATATGTACATATGCCCACATCATAGCTTCATTCACAGAACCGCACCTGCAGTGTGCAGTTTCACTCTTCTGAAGGAACTCCACGAATCGATTCACAACCCCCGGAGTGGAAATGACTTCATCTATGGGTGGGTTCGGCTCTGCAAAGGAGGTCCAACAAACAGTCAACAAAGACCTGACAGATTCTAACCCCAATGTCAGAACTGGACACTGTTCAATTGACACGAAGCAACACGAACCTTTGGAGAGTAATTTTCTAAACTTCTGCTGTGGCAATGAGCTGCTGGTCGGGGTCTTCAGAGAAGATCATGTGGATCATATCTGGAGTTATGACCCCATCCTGCGCGAGTGTCAAAAATCAGACCAAAATTGAATACAATTGTTACATGTTTTTGGTGTTGAAGGACATTCAAAAGAGGAGGGGAGGAAAGACAGCAACGTGCCACTTACAGCTGCAACGGGCACTGTGGAGCTGATGTCTGGGTCCTGGATGGGACATTCCAGCATGGATTCATCGTTCGGAGGAACGCACACGTTTCTCCTCTTGAAGAGCTGCAGGCAAATCAACCATTACGTTAGAGCCAAGAGTTAAAAAGTGAAACCGTTGGTTGAGGTTGTGGTCAGGTCGGCGTTACGATATACTTGCTGGGAAACGCCCCCCTTATGTATCATACCCCTTATGCAATTATATCCCCTAACGCGAAGTATTAGGGGATACTACGGTTTTGGCCCGACCGCGCCGCCTCTGCATGTTTTTCGTGTTACCGCGATAGCTTGGACACCATTTGGACTTGAATTTTGATATTTGGCAGACGGATTCATCGCTCACAGAGGAGGAACTGGTGCGATTTTCACGCATATTGGGCCGTGCGTTTGGCCACAAGGGCAGCACCGCGGTTGAAAAATGACACTGTGCGACATCTCCAGAACCATTAGGCCCATTCATGTCAAACTGAAGCAGCACGGATTGTTCGATCCTGCTTCAGGAGTTAGAGGTTATATCCATTGCATGGTTCTAGTTTTGTAAGGGTTTGGTTTGCCGGATAACATTCCAGGACTCACAGGGCAATGATGGAATGGCTGCTAGTCCATCATTACTACGTGGAGTTCAAAACTTGAATAACTTTTGCACCAATTACTGGCTATTGGGCTGCATAACGTTGGAAGACATGCAGTATGCAATCGTGCTTTCAAGCACTGCGATCGCGACGTGACCTTGCGAAACAAAGTCTGTATCGAACTATCGAACTCTGACCCATCAGTGGCAAGGAGCCGGGTGACGTCACGCATTGGTAGCACTTCAGTCACCCGGAAGCTCAGTTGAACGGGTAAAAAATTGTGTGAAGTCACCAAGGGCACCTTCGGAAGACCCTTTGTTTACGCTTTGAAGGTGAGTAAGTCTCTCTGAAATATCCCATCGTTTCACCTTTTCACCCACTAATAACCATGTTCATCGTTCAGCACAGAAACGGAAACAACAGAAATTGTATTCTGAACGTGCGCCTTCAAAAAAGGGTAACGAGTCACGATAAGGTTTGCAGGCCAGGGTCAAAAAGTAACCGTCGGTGAGCACCGAGGCTTTACGCGCAGACCCATCGAGCCATCCACTTCATGAGGGAACCATTCGCTTCCCAGCAGGACAACAAGCCGGGAGGTGCCATCATCTATCGTTACGTTTTACCGAGGACAATGATCAGGTGAGGGCGGCTTAAGCTGGAGATGAAACGGTTTCCTAAAACGAAGCGTCATCCCATCGCGTCATCCGACCGTGTAATTTTCTAGGGTTTTGGAATGATTGGATAAGGAGTTAGCGCTAGCACTAGCGCTAGCACTAGCGTTAGCGTCGTCCGACCGTCTTCCCCCGCTTTCGCGCGTAAAACGCAGGGCGCCAGCCCCCGTGGCGGTGGAGGGGGCCGACGGAGCCCGACAGAGCGCCGACCCGGCCGCCTTCGGTGCGTCCACACCTTTGCAGGCGCTCCTCGTCAGCTCATTGATGACTACTGGAAGGGCCTTCCGCATGAGCAACGCGTGAGGACGGCTGAGAGTGACCAGAATGGGTCAGAGTGACATCGAAAGGAAAAACTGGCCTTGAAAAAGCCTTTCTGCATATTGCGTAATTGCAGTACGCTTCTTCCTGGATTGAGAGTATTCAACAACAACACAAAACCACTAATTGCCAAAGACGCGCGAGGAGAGGTGTCCCGACATTTCCACTGGCGCGATAACTTTGAAGTGTGTTTGCGTGCTGTGTGCGAAGTTTCAGAGGTTTAAGTACTTTCGATCTGCTGTGGATGGACTTTGAATCGCTATATTCAGAGCAAGACCGTGTTTACCTGCTCCTCTCTCTTCTGTTTGCGGAGCTGGATTCCTTCCTCCTCTCTCCTTCGACGCATCTCTTGAGGGTTGAGTGCTTTGTTTTTGTAGCTCTTCATTCTTTCGTTCTCTTTTCCTGGACTCGCCATGGTGTCTTCCCCCGGTGGACTACAGCTGAAAAACGCGGGCATTCCACTGTCAAACGCTGAGGATTTATCACTGTCACGGTGCAGTTTACTTCCGGTGATCAATAGACGATTCTGACCCCGAACAGTTTGCTTGGATTTAAGTTGGCGGCCTCATGTGATTTCCAACTGGAAAACTCGTTTACCACAAAGAGCAAAAACGGAGAACAGAATACTCCTAAGCACTTCCTGGATTGTAGAGCATACCTGAGCATTGAAAAAATAATGGAGTTACACGCAAAGCACAGATAATAAACATGTTTTGGTGCTTCAAATGAGCCACCTTACCTCGATGACGGCAGAATATTGGCATCGTGATAACAAGGTTTACTGGTCACCTGATGATCTTAACAGGTATGCACTGAACAGGTGTCTCTCCCACTAAGCGTATTATTGGTAGCTTGGCAAAGCATGAGAGATCTCTTAGAATGTCCATGATTACATTGTCACAACACTGAGAAATTGTGCAAAGGCTGGCAACAACCCTCACTTGCAATCGGTCCGTTTGAGCAGTCAGTAAGCATGCATGAAATCCAAACAATCCTATCAATGCTACTTAAATTTTGGAAATTCAGTCAAGTGTTTTCTTGAAATGGCACCAGATATTTGGAACACACATTTTCCGAACCTTTAGCTATGTCGCTAGCCCCTTCGCCGATGCTTTATGTCTCGGTGGTATTAGCTCACTTTCGATGAAATGCCACAGTTTGAGTGAAAGATTTCCAACAGCAGATTGATACCGGACGATGGTTGTTGGTTTATTACCTGAAAATGCGTCCTGCGGCGCAATGTCTCTCTAGCTCCCAGTGTTCCGTCCCTCTGAGACTCTGGGACAGAAAATGGCTTCCTGCTCAAAATCCCACCAAGCCCCGCGAGGCAACAACACATGGCGTCACTTCCGCCCCCCACCCGCTCAAGTCTGATCCATGGTCTGAGCGTGTATTATCGTACATAGGCATAATAAAGAGTAGACGCCGCCTCGACCGCTACTAACCTACTGGCGCTGACGAGCCGTGGGGCCGCCATCTTGGAAAGGTCAGTGGCCCTACTCAGTGTAATCTGCTTGACAGGCGCAGTGACGTGTCAGCGCAATTAATCAATCATAACTCGCTGAATACCTCACTGATTTTCACGATTTTTTTTGCTGCAAACGTCGCCCATGTAGTTATGACACAGGGCACATGGTTTGGCATTTATTAATAATCAAAGTTGACAAAACAATTATAGAATAATCTGATATATGATATATGGGATGTATGATTGGTATTTTGCAAAACACACAATGCAGAAACAGATATGCATGATAGCATGATATATAGAGAGATGATATATAGATGTAGATATATGGACAGTGTTACATAACAATAAAAAAGAGTGGCAACCAAAAGGAACTAGAACAAAGCCTGGATAATAAATTAGGAGGGGAAGGAAGTGGAAATACCTCTACACACACTTATCTTGTGTTTTAGACTCTCATAACAAAGAAAGAATAAAACTGTACAATCTCAAGTTTAATACAAGAAACTGACACCCCCTCGCCCCAAACCATATTTACACATTTACAAAGTTGCTTTTGACATGGGCTAAAACCAGCAGATCGAGCAGGTCTCAGCAGGTCAAGAGAGGTGAGTCTGGCAATGTGGTGCAGCCTTATCTTCAGAAAGACACAGCATGTGACAACAAGTTGGAATGATGGTTGTTGATCCCAAATTGTGTCGCCACCCAAATTGTGTCACCACAATGTGTTCCCCAAGAAGAAAGACATCCTCCTTTCCAATCTCCTCCTGGATGACGTGTGTGACCGTCAACAGCTTTGGAGGTTGCTTGGTCGGAGCTTGGTGAATCACCCTCTCTGCAGCTTTCAGCACCTTCACTGTGACTTCTGATGGAACTACTGGGCCACTGTTGTTTTTCAGGGTTAGAAGGTAGTAGCCCTCATCAAATGACAATAGTATACTGTAGCACCAAGCTACAAGCTCAAGCTACCAAGCTCGCACGGCACACACATCATACATATCACAGGATTCCTAAACTTGGAGCAGTTCAGGAATCATCAGCATCAACATGTCGATGTTAATGACAAATCCAATGACAGACAAGTACCTGCAAAATAAAAAAGTTTTATTACTCTGATCATGGCAAAATAAGACACCTTAAGAAATCACCATATAATTTTGTTCATTCATTTTGTTCAGAACAGTAAAGTGAATTTTCCATTGCATCCATCAGTAAATGAAAATGGTAAACAGCTACCAGGATGGATAGATAATTAGTTTGCGTCCATGTTTTTTGTAATGGGATCAGTTCTTTGTATATTTGTAGGACACTTAGCTGACAACAATGAAATTGCAGAATTGGGAGAACATGATGAACAGATATAAAAACACATGTAATACATACCATTTTGACACCTATCTGTACTTTATATTGTGTAAAACTCTAGAAGCATCTAGGACCTAAAACACACCTGAAACATTGTCGGTAATTCAAAAGTCAACACTGATTTCGAAATAAATCCATCATGTTGGCATACTTACTATTATGACACTTGTGTGGAACTGAATACAAAACAATTTGAACAGAGGCAAAACTAAAGCAAAAAATGTAACAGTAACGTCATATGAACCTGATGCAGAGAACGGAGCATCTTAAGAACTCAGTGTATAAGAGAACAGTGCTGAACTCATGTCATGAACTTTTCATGCGTGACTTACAAGCACTATTTTAATAGACCTCTTATATTGATGAAGAAGTGTTCCATCTGTCGTCACCCAAGTGAGCAAGTACTCCCTGGATCTTGACAAAAACGCTTTCCTCTCCATCCTATTCAAAACACCCAAGGGAGTTTTAAATCCTTTGGCACGAGGATTGCGTCAATTCATGGTGTTGAACCGCCTGTCAATGATCTATTAAGAAGTAATATTGCAGGGTTTCATATGGTATCAGATAGTTTAAATCAATACTCATCTATTCAAAATATACAGTACAGTACTTATTTCTAAACTGTATGTTTAACATGTAAACATTACAAGTATTATGATTTGCCACACTTCCTACTCTCCATAGGACTGCTTTGTACTACAGCAAAATTCACACAGATTACCAATACATACAGATTACAATACAATGATACAACCAGTAATAAAATTCATTCTTACTTGTGAAAAGTAATTCTGCTGAAAATACTCTGCCAATTTGGACAGCAATACACCGCACAGTGTTCAGGCATCCTGCTTTGGTTGTTTACATTAAAATGACCTTCTCAAGATGGCAGCCACATTTCTCACGCCCGACTGTGGAAGGACGTGCCTACAGTGCCGCCATCTTGAAACAGGGCTAGCGGAGGCAGCGGTGCATGACAATCTATGGAGAAAAGAGGGACCAGTCAATCTCAAAGTAGAATTATTTGCTGAATTTTTAACCAATTTCCAAACGGTTTGATTTGTAAAAGATGTCACACATAAAGCTACAATATAGAATGCTTGGTTCTTTTAAAAATACTTTTTTTACCACCCAACATGTAAGCTCCACACTTCCAGACTTCTGCTCGTTGTATAGATGCTCTATAACTTCAACTCTATTTGTTTTAAGTGCCAGTTCATAACAGCCGTTATCTCAAGGCACTTTACAAAGAGAGCAACAATATGTACATAGTAAAAAACCCTTGGCCTTAGACACTCGCAAAGGCTGAGGAACAACAAAAAAAACCCTGATAGGGAAAAAAAGGGGAGAAATCTCAGGGTGTGAGACAGAGGAAGGGATCCTCAACCTCACCCAGGACTAACAGGTGGGCACAAGCAAGACAGTATAGAGAGATACATGTACTGATGGCTAACAGTTTAGAATATAGATCAGAAGTCGAATCAGTCCAAAGTAGAAAAGTGCATGTAGCAGGAAGAGTCGGGTTGAAGGGCAAAGTCCTGGATCCAACTCAGCATCTATGGGATCTGGGAGGAAGAAAGCACTACTACTACTCTTGAAGGTAGCGAGGGTGTCTGCCTCCTGGACTGAGACTGGTAAGAGGTTCCACGGGAGAGGGCCTTGGTAGCTGAAGGCTCTGGCTCCAAATCTAGACTTAGAGATTCTTGGAACCACAAGTAGGCCTGCATTCAGAGAATGGAGTGTCCTAGTGGGGGCAATTGGGTTTATTAGGTCTGAAATATAAGACGGTGCCAAACCATGAAGAATCCTGAATCCTGAATGGTACAGGAAGCCAGTGCAAGGAGGCCAGAACCAGAGAGATATGATCTCTCTGTCTAGTTTTAGTCAGGACACAAGCTGCCACATTCTGAATGAGATGAGTTCTCAGCGACTTATTGGAGCTTCCAGCCCATAAATAGTTGCAGTAGTCCAGCCTGGAAGTAACAGAGGCTGGACCAGCTGTTCTGCTGCATGGAGAGGGACTACGTGCCTAATTTTAGTGATATTGCGGAGATGGAAGTAGGCAGTGTGTGAGATAAATTTTACGTGGGAACTAAAAGATAGGTCTTGATCAAAGCTAACACCTAGGTTCTCGGTGGTGGCAGAAGGAGTAGCAAATCTTTTGTAGTGCTGTGGCAGCAGATAAAGAGTCACGTAGGTGTTTTGGACCTATGAGCAGTGACTCTGACTTCAGAAGGAGGAAGTTAGAAGTGCTCTAATGAGCACTGTATAGAAACCAGATCTTGTGAGATCATTTTTCACTGGATTGGTACATAACAACACTAACAATATAATAAGAATCCCAGTACCAGTAATAAAATACATTAACAAAATCTAATAAATATTAACAATACTAATAATTCGATAAAGAATATAATGATAATAAGAGTGATGGTGAGAACAGCAATAACAAAACCAATTATAATAAAATACACTATTATACTATCATACAACTGACTGTGATATAATAATTATATAATTATACCAACATAAAAAGACAAAATTTCAAAAAGTATGTAATTATAACATAACACTAACATAATCATATTTGACGTTATTGAAAAAGTAAACCATCAAAAATACAATTAAGCATGGAGCAATGAATGCTGATGCCATAGAAAAGTCACAGTTTTCTTAGGTTCCACTATAACACCTTCTTAATTCTCTACTGGGAGTAAAATGGGTCCTGCTGTTGGGACTTCAAGAAGGCCTACCATCTTTTATTTTTCTCCCACCCACTTAAAATAAAACCATGATTGGTCAATTCTTCCATCACTCTTCAGATCAAAACACATAGCTTGGCCTTCCCCGAGATTCGTGAAGTCCTAACCAATCAATGAGCAAGCTAACCGGGCTTCAATAAAGACGGACGATTCTGATTGGATAACATGTTTCAGGACACTAAAATATATATATATAATACAATATAATATAACACCTATCTTTTCTCTGTATATATGCTCCCTCTAGGTGATATCATCAGGAGTCACTCTATAGATTTCCACTGTTATGCTGACGACACTCAATTATATCTATCTATCAAGCCGGGCGAGCTCAACCGTCTACAGCAGCTTCAGTCCTGCCTTGATGATGTGAAGGCCTGGATGACTAATAATTTCCTCCTTCTGAACTCTGAAAAAACAGAGTTGCTGCTCATAGGTCCTAAACACCTACGCGATTCAATATCTGATGCCATAGCATTACAAGGTAGTTTTGCGACTTCTTCTGCCACCACTGTTAAGAACCTAGGTGTTAGTTTTGATCCAGACCTGTCTTTTAGCTCCCACATAAAATCGATCTCACGGACTGCCTACTTCCACCTCCGCAATATTTCAAAAATAAGACACCTACTCCCTCTCCATGCAGCAGAACAGCTGGTCCATGCCTTTGTTACCTCCAGGCTGGACTACTGCAACTCTCTACTGGCTGGAAGCTCCAATAGGTCGCTGAGAACTCTGCAGCTCATTCAGAACGCGGCAGCTCGTGTCCTGACTAAAACTAGAAAGAGAGATCACATCTCTCCTGTTCTGGCCTCATTACACTGGCTTCCTGTACCTTTCAGGATCCAGTTCAAAATCCTCCTCCTTGTCTATAAAGGTCTTCATGGTCTGGCACCCTCTTATATCTCAGACCTGATAAAACCCTATTGCCCCACTAGGAGACTTCGTTCTCTGAATACAGGCCTACTTGTGGTTCCAAGAGTCTCTAAGTCTAGATGGGGAGCCAGAGCCTTCAGCTACCAAGGCCCTCTGTTATGGAACCATCTACCAGTTTCAGTCCGGGAGGCAGACACCCTCTCTACCTTTAAGAGTAGGTTAAAAACCCTCCTTTTTGACAGAGCCTACAGATAAATCCAAGATAAGCTGCTATAGGTTGAGTCTGCTGGGGGTCCCCGGCACATTGAGCTTTATCTTCTCTGCCTTCTCTGTGGGTGTGAATCAGGTTCACGTTCCCTCTAGCTTCTCTCTTTCCTCTTGGCCTCTCCCCGTCTGTTTTCCATCTCCTCCTCTTCCTCCCTCTCCTCCCCCTCTCCTTTGTTATCTTTCAATTTATTTTTATTTTTATTTTATTTTTATTTATTTTTTTATTTTATTTATTTATTTTTATTATTTTATTATATATATATATATATATATATATATAAATATATATATACATATATATATAAATATGTATATTTCTATTTTTTATTTATTTATTCTTATTTTAATTTTTATTAATATTTTATTTTTTGATTCTTAATTTTCTTTTTATTCTTATTTTATTTTTCATTTTTCGTTTTATTTTTATTATTTTTATTTTCCCTCCCGACTTCCATCAATGCTGAGCTGGATCCAGGACCACCTCTACCCGGCTCATCTCAATGCGGTTCCTCCTGCCTGCTACTATGGACTGATTCAATTCAATTCATTGATTTATATCCTGAACTGTTAGCCATCAATAATGTTTTGTTTGTGCCCGCCTGTCCATCCTGGGTGAGGATCCCCTCCTCTGTCTCTCACCCTGAGGTTTCTCCCCTTTTTTTCCCTGTCAGGGTTTTTCTTGGGAGTTGTTCCTCAGCCTTTGCGAGGGTCTAAGGACAGGGTTTTTTTTCACTATGTACACATTGTTGCTCTGCTTGTAAAGTGCTCTGAGATAACAGCTGTTATGATATGGCACTTAAAACAAAATAAAAGTTAAGTTAAGTTACTTATCTATCTATCTACCCCATGGACACTGCTTGAGAACTAATCGACTTATGATAACTGTAATTGTTATTCATCATTTCTCAATAGATGTAATGCACTGTAGGAGAGAGTGGCCTTGTTCCAAGATGGCCTCCCATTAGGCACACCGTTCTATTGGGTGGCAGCATTCAATGCGGCATCAACGTATATATATATATGTCTGTAGACCCTTTTACAACCGATGTCACGGCAAACAAACGACAAATGACATCAAAGTGTCGTTGTTCTTCACTCATTTTGGACGAGAAAGACAAAAACTTTGAGAGAAACGCTGAGATAGCAAACCGTTTCCTCCATTAAAATGTCTGGTTGCTGCGTCTATGGGTGTCAGAACCGATATTCTACTGGCAAGTGAAAGTTTTACAGGATTGCAAGAGGATCACGGCCATTTCAGCGCAACTGAGGGCGTGTGTGGCTGCAGGTGGTTAAACGTGTTGACTGGAATGAGGACGTAATCGGAAATGCTTGCATCTGCAGCGCCCACCTTATATCAGGTAAGGCTATCCGTTATTATATGCCATGGCCACCGTCCATGGTCCAGAGTCTTTCTGTGTCCCCAGCCCTGAGTCTCTGCTCCCCACAGCAGCTGCAGCTGCTGCTGCTCTGTCCCCCAGCTCCACTCCACTGCAAAGAGGAAGAACCAAGTAGCAACTGTATTTTATTGAAATTTCAGAACCATCACTTTTATGTCTTTCTGATACTGTAGTCAGTATCATACAACACACAAAAACACGTGTCGTATGACTGCACCATTAACCGGCATGTATATATATATATATATATATATATGTATGCACATACATACACACAGTTCAAGTAGAGTCGCCATATTTTGTTGTCCAAGATGGTGGTTCATATGTGCATGCACACAAGGATCCAACCAAGTGACAATAACGAAGAAACGAAAAAAATGAAGAAAAAAATAAAATTGGGCCATAATAGGATTTTTTTTTTGTTTTTGTATACTGGAAAAAAGTTTTTTCCCTTTTTTGATTTAAAATGAAAAAAGAAAAGGGGTGTTTCGTTTGGGGAAAAAAAGCAGATCATACTTTGGTACTGTGACCCCAAAAGTGACCTAATCCTAGGCAGCCCTGCATACCAAGAAACACTCAGAGTCTGTTATTTTTCTGATAAATTTAATTGTTCAGGCATAAAAATCAACACTTGTTGGAATATATGTATTAACTGAATCAATCAAACTTGCCCCTCCGTCTGCTGTAAGAGTCTTTGAAAAGAAATGGCAGCCCCTCAAGCCTCGGAACGTGCCAGCTCAGACCGTCGTATTCCAAAGAAGAGTGGGTGTGGTGCCATCAGCCCTCAGCAGTGCTCGCTTTTACTCTTATTCAGTCCTCATCGTTCCCCATGTCTAAAGGGTCAAAGTCTGGGTCTTCTTCATCCAAGTCCAAGTCGTCAATGTCCTGGAACAGTGACTCGTCCACTTCAACGTTGTTTCCAGCTGCAGAGTATAGTGTCACATTAACATCATTTCCCCTCAAAAATCAGATGACATGCAGATATAAGCTTCTCTGTTGTGGGCCAAAAACGCAAGTTCTTTAATGTGTTGATTTAATTGTGCTCATTGGCTCCTACAAAATCGCAGTGTTGTGTGCGACGCAACACTGTAATTTTGTCAAGGCCAGTGTGGCTGCACCTTTAGACTCAATAGTAGCTCAAAGTCTCAAAATGTCAGCTACGTGCACTGCTCTACTCATCCAAGATTAACACTGATTCAGACTGGGAAGTGATATTTTGATCGTTTCCAGAATTTCTTTTTTTTTAATTAAGTGCCTTGTGAGACCGTTTTTCATCCACAGTGTGTGAAAATGACTACACTTTGAAGATGGAATTCATTCATTCATTCATACAGTCTCTTGACCAGCTCTGTGCTTAAATACTGTCACAAAGCAGAGAACACACACTGGACAGGTCACCAGTAACATATATATATATATAACATATTTGTTCTATATATTCTAAGGTTATCATATTGATAAGGTTTTCACTCTTGGACCAAAAATGAAGCTTTAAAAACAAACATCCGAAGCATCACTATGAAACAATCCCACTTGTCCCGCTTGTTACCGTCTTCAAGAAACTGAATGTCAGATGTGTCCAGGTTGTGGTCTCTCTCAAACAGCTGTTTACCTGTTGGGGGAAAGACGAGGTTGTCTTTAGAGTTCTTCAGAAGGAAGAAGTGCTCAGTTCGTCGACTTGAACGGAAGTACTTGTAAAACACAGCAATGCAAAAATGTGAAGTGACAGCGCAAAACCGCTTACACGTTACGGGCACAAACGCAGCAATGAAAGCTTTACATGAGTAGTGCCCTGACCAGGAAAATGTATCTAATCTTCTGCGACTGTAGTCGCTATCACATTCCTATGGTATCACCGATTTACTCATTTATGTTTTAATGTCATAACATAATAAGGCACTTTCTTTCGTAGTTGAGCTTTTTCACAATAAACGATTGATTGGCTCATACAAATGCCTCCCTAAGTAACACTTCAGCACTGCTCATTAAAATGATTCAAAGCAACATTGATTGAGCAGCACACTTTTTTCTGTGAAAAAGAGTGCCAAGTAAAGTACTTTAGGATGGATTTTCTGTCAGTTTCAACAATCATGTCATCTGCGTTCACATAAACCCATAGTGGCTGAAGCTAAAGTAAAATGACTTGATATGATTTGTGTGTAAGTCTGTAGTCTTTATAAAGTAACTCATGACTAAGCCTTCAAGAGTAGTGGAACATATCTCTGGGATGCAGTTAAGTTTGAACATAAAATAAAACTAAAGTGACTACCTCAAAGCGCTTTTTACAACATAGGCAGCAGTTACTTGCTCCTTTTGGGTATTCGCTATCTATTGTATGTAATTATTCTAACAATGGTGATATTGTACAACAGTTTGCGTCCTGCATGTTTAAGCAGTACACAGTACGCAGTACCCTTTCATAAATAGACCTCTGCTTACCAGTGAGTTTGGGTTTTCCTGCCTGCTCCTCCTCCTTCTGTTTTCTCCTCCTCTGCTCTGCCACTTCTGCCTCGAACGTGGCTTTCCATGCCAAGAAGGTTTCAATGGTGACCACTGTGCCTTGAAAAGCAACCTGCCCAACGCACATATCATAATATTACCGCACAACCACTGACCAGACCACTGACCATCACTTTAATCTCAACTTTCACATACAGTAACAATGTCCTGACGTCTTTCAAACAAGAGCTTTGACTGACATGAATGAGAAATTCATTATGAAATGGCAACGGGTTGTTGTGCGTATTTCCCATGCTCCTACCTTATCCGCTTCCTCTGCCTCTCTCTCTTTCTGTCGTTTCTCCTCTTCTCGTCTGTTTTTCATCGCATCCACTATTTCATTGAGTTTCTCCTGAACTGCTGTGACCAGCGTGAAAATCATCACCATGCCCAGGTTCTCTTCCGCCTGAAACAAGGGAGTATATGCACCACGCACGCACACACACACACCATATAATTTTATATTTAATGGACATTATCCGATTGCTGACATTTCACTTCATGGAAAACAGTTCTAGGAACAGAAAAAAAGTTCCTATTGGTGCAAAGATGCCTTTACTCCTTCTGCAAAGTAAATCAAGTATAGTGATCTGATCATTGGCCATTTTTCATTTCACATTTCCCACAGTGCAGGAGACAGCAGTGACACTGATCAGGTCACACAGAGATGACAGATGACATATAGAGCCGGGCAGAGGGGCGAGGATGAGGAACTAGACAGTTCACTTGAAAACATATCCTCTTCACACAGACCAACCTGCTGCTGCAGTAAGGTCAGGATGTCCTTAACGTCTTGGTCCTCCAGGTTCTCCTGGGACTGGATCTCCCAGAGGGGGGGCTGGTCTGGGTACGTCTCCACATAGCTGAACTTGATTGTTGCCTCCACGGCTGTCAGGCGCACACGGTCAATCACTCACCATCTCACAACAGTCAATTGTGTTAAGTGGAAGAAATGTCAGCCGTGCCTGTACTCACTTTCCCCATTCTCGCCTACGTCTGACGTTACAGTTATGGTGAAGCTGGTGGGCTCGTCTGAAAGAACTACAAAACACACATTGATCAGCGCCATCACTTCAGCAATATTACTCGATCTGATCCGATGGTAGGCTACACTGAACACTACCATAGCTGTACGCGAAAAATGTCTACACCCGGACGGATTAGATATGCATCATGTTCAAAACACATCAGTCATGACTGTGGGATTCGGACACTGACGCAAACTATAGTTTTGCGTACTTTCCTGTCCATATTTCAGAAAGGTGTACACTGGATTTGACTGAAATTGTCTCCTCCATTTAGCGCACTCAAGTCACGACATTAAAATAGCTGGGTTGAGATCCTACTTGCTGAAAGCCACAGTTCTCTCCTTCGTACTCATGGGGTAGAGGCGAGCTAACTGTGCATTAGCCACTTATCTGGGTGTCTACCCCGAGAAGACGCAGACCTGTGAAGGAGTCTGGGTAGATGGACTCTATGGCCTCCAGCTCATTCCTCTGTTCCTCCGCGTAGTCTGTCATTGTAGTTGAGTTTCAGCTTAATGTGAGATTTAGAAAAAACATCACCACAGCTTCCCGGCTACCACTCCGGTCGAGCAGCGTGTTCCACTGGAGCAGGTGATCGATGATGTTCGTCAGGATGTCATTGTGGTCTGACACACCATCGGAGGGAATCGGCTTGGCACAGTTCATTAAAAATCACCTTAAGGACACCGAGAGGGGTTGCTTACTTTACATCCAGGACTATAACCGTGTGTCTTTGTGTTTTTTAAGTAGTACTTTGGCAAGTCCTGTGCGATTTCTGGCATCCATTAATCTGGCCTGCTATCGTAGCAGCATGGTGCATTCATGCGGCGTCGGAAGATTCGACTTCCCGAGTAGGTAGATCGTTCTTTTGAGTCATTGGGTTCATGTGTAATAAAGTCGTTATGTTAAAAAACGTGGATGCTACGCAGAAGGGTTGCATTTTAATGTTCTGAGCATATAAATCACAGGTTGGTGACTGTTTCTTACAGACACCAGGGCGCGAAGGAGACTGATCAGGTGAGCCGTGAAATATGATTAACTTCATAAACAAATAAATAATGACATATTTTAGTCATTCAAACAAACAAAAAAGTCCGAGAAGCCTGAAACAAAAAGGAAAAAAAACATTCATGATCATGTAAGTGATTATCCGTTGTTGCACCTTTACAGTACCTATACGCATACTCTTCTGTGACCGTGACATTAGTGATCATTCCGACACCACATAAACGCGGCAACAGATTGAAGCCGGTGGGTTTTTTCCCACCGTATTTTGACCCACTCGTAGTGCGTCGACAGCTGCAGCCATGCAGATCGTCGGACACCTCGTCGCCATCTTGGAACAGGGCAAACGAGCCAAGGGGCACGACAAGCTCCTGAGGAAAAAGGGACTCCTCAGTCTTAAAGGGCAAATATTGAATTTTGAACCAATTTCCAAACGGTTTGATTTGTTAAAAATGTCACATTTAGCTACAATACAAGGTGCTTGGACATTTTAACACTTAAGGTGCTTTTAGACCAACTGCGGTACAGCGCAGGTGGGCTGGCAAAGTTGCCAAGCAATCAAAACATTTTGCTGTTTGAGAAGATCGTGTGAGAAGGTGCATTTGTCAACATTTCAACAAAAAGTCTTGGCTTTAAAGCTAATCTGGAGGAGGAGGAGGACACAAGCAGCACAAAAAAGGAGGATGTGGGTGCATCCAGTTCTGATGGGAAGGCAGGGATTGGGGGAGTATAGGCTAGTCCGAGAGCTATACTTCAGGGTGATATTTCTGGGGACAGTCCCCGATTCTTGTGTCTCCAAAAAATGTCCCTGATTTTTTTAATGGGAGAGAAAATGGTTGCACAGAGCGCAGAGAGAGGACAAGAGACAGAGAGAGAGAGAACAAGCAGGCGAGCAGAGCAGAAAGTCCCCGGTAGTCCCCGGTACACAACAAATGCTGTTTTTGCTGGTAACCAGCATACTTCATGCTGGTTTTGCTGGTCTATGCTATGCAGTTCTGCTGGTATTCCTCTATAGATGTATGGTTGTCAGCATACATACATTAACTGTTGGTGCCCACAAGAGTGGTGTGCCTACAGGTCGGCCATCTTGGAACAGGGTAACATGCTCCTGCAGTGGATTACATATATAGAGGAATGATGTGCCTTCACAACTCAAGTTAGCGTAAGTCACTTGGGGCCATAAGGGGTTTGTTTGTAACAAACATCAGACTAGATAGATAGATAGATAGATAGATAGATAGATAGATAGATAGATAGATAGATAGATAGATAGATAGATAGATAGATAGATAGATAGATAGATAGATAGATAGATAGATAGATAGATAGATAGATTACGTTGTCAAAATGTCCATCCCCATAACAGTAATTATCAACATCAGGAACATTCAAGGAGCACAATAACACCACTACAACATGTCGCAAACAACATCTGTGGCTAACTGACAGAACTAACTGGCTGGAACTAACCTGAATATGACTGTCCCACGGCATGCTGGGAAACTTCTCCCGCCTAAACCCCCAACATGCTTACTTTTTTAACAATTCAATGTTCACTTTTCAATCCTGTGAACCTGGCTTCATTTTCAGGTTCTCAAATTCTCCAATAGAAAACACAACATACTTTTAAGAAATTGTATAGGCTTTTCCCCTTATAAGACAAACATACGTTTTGTGGCTCTCAACAAAAATGGCTCTTTTGATTGTAAAGTTTGGGTGTAGTTTCAATGTTTGCCCGTTCATTCAAATGTATGAGTGACAGAGCAAATAGCAAATAATACTGGGCTCATAAACTAGTATCACTATCACAGACCTTTCTGAGTACCATAGAGGTAAAGATTTAGTACGACAAGCCTTGATATGATGCTCTCATTTTTTTGTGACATTCCACATGCAAATACTCACATCAGGTTGAGGTGCATCCTTGAATTATTGTTGGTCAATGATACACATTCCCTTTGAAGATGAACTGGAAAATTGAAAATTGTTGGGACAACACCATTTTTAGGGCCTGACAGTCTGCCCCATGCTGTTAGGGTCCAATGTCCTGTCAGTTCCGACTTCCTCCTCCTCTCTCCAGCGTTAAAAACATGAGGAATGGGCCCCAATTTATAAATTAACATTCTCAACAATTCTTTCCTTTTACATTAGACTTAGACATAATGGTAAGGACAAAAATACACACATAAGTGAAAATATTTTAGGGGTAATTGCATGTATGTGTATGTAATGGTGTTCAAGTACATTGTGATGTCATGAGAGGTTGCAACTCCCAGCGGGTATTTCAAGAAGTGCTCGGACACGTTTCAAATTAACAATGTCTTTAATGGGGAAATTAACAACAAAAATGAAAAAAGTCCACAAAAGGTTCTTCTCTAAAAGGTTGAACTCAAATCATGGCCTTTGTCTCTCAAAATAGGTGAAATAAAAAACGGGTCTCTCTTTGCCTCTTACTGTTCTTCCATTAGGTCAGGTCAGGTCCTTAAAATCGCAGAGGAACGCTTCGGGACTGGTCCACGGACAAACACTTCCTGGCAGATTCCTCTCAGGGGAGAGTCTGCAGCCTACAGCTCCTCCAAACTCCACTCTCACACTGTCTCAATTGTGGCTCTTAAAAACCCTCCTGCCCTCAGGCAATCATCAGTTCCAGGTGTGTCTCTGAATTGGCCCCAGGTGTGCTGGTAGGGTTGAGGGGTGGAGTTCTATCTTTCCCCAGCAGGTGGAGCCATATTCGCGTGGGGTTGGAGCCACCTCCCGGGAATGTATCGTCCCTCCAGGACACAGCCTCTTGAGACATCAAAACATCTAAAAAAATTGGAATATCATGAAAAAGTATGTTTTTTGTCATTTCAGAAAATGAAACTGTTCTTTTATATATATTGTTTACACATGTCTAATCATTCATTACACAAGTGAAATATTTCAAGCATTTATCTCATAATTTTTTCTTAATCATTATGGCTTACAGATAAAAACCTTAAATTTCAGTGTCAGAAAATTATTATATCACATAAAACGATTCAAAAAAGGATGTTTTAAGCACAAATGTCAGGCTTCTGAAAAGTGTGTTCATTTCTATGCACATAATACTTGGTTGGGCCTCCATCCATCCATCCGTCCATCTTCTTCCGCTTTATCCAGGGCTGGGTTGCAGGGGCAGCAGTCTGAGCAGGGACGCCCAGACCTCCCTCTCCCTGGATACTTCCTCTCGCTCTTCCGGGAGGATCCCAATGCGTTCCCAGGCCAGCCGAGCGACATAGTCACTCCTGCGTGTCCGGGGTCTTCCTCTGGGTCTCGTCCCAGTGGGACATGCCTGGAACACCTCCTGAGGGAGACGTCCCCTGGACACTTCCTCTAGCTTTTCCGGGCTTTTCCGATGTGGAGGAGCAGCGGCTCCACTCTGAGCTCCTCCCAGGTGACATAGGCCATTACTCTATCTCTAAGGGAACACCCCCCCCCACCCTGCAGAAAAAACTCATATCAGCCGCTTGTATTCGGGATCTTGTTTTTTTGGTCATGACCCAAAGTTCATGACCATAGGTGAGGGTAGGAACATAGATTGACTGGTAAATCGAGAGGTTTGCCTTTTTGCTCAGCTCCTTCTTCACCACGACAGACATACTCCATCCTTCCCTCACTCGTGAACAAGACCCTGAGATACTTAAACTCCTCCACCGGAGGTAGGAAATCACCACCAATCTGGAGGGGGCAAGCCACCTTTTTCTGGTGGTGAACCATGATCTCAGACTTGGAGGTGCTGATTCTCATCCCATGCTGGCGGTCCTGGCTTGAAGAAGCCAGCAAGACAGCATCATCTGCAAAGAGCAGAGATGAAATCCAATGGCTCCCGAAACTGACCCCTCCGGCCCCTGGCTGGTTGGGCCTCCTTTTCATGAATTGCCATATCAGTGCACTGTGGCATGGAGGAAATCAGCCTGCAGCACTACTTAGGATTAATGGAAGCCCAGGTGGCTTTGACAGCTGCCTTCAGGTCATCTGCATTGTTGGGTCTGGTCTCTCATCTTCCTCGACAACAGCCCATAGATTTTCTGTAGGTTTCTGGTCAGGGGAGTCTGCTGACAAATCAAACAGTTGCTCTTTGCATTTCATCACCTGCTGGTTTGCAAAAAAAGTTGCTTTTTCTCAAAAAACAATCGAACAAATAAAAAAGAGCAAATTGCTTTGTCTCTTTCGGGGTGTCTTGACTTTTGCAGAAAATAAAGTCAAAAGGAAAGTGCAATTTTTTTCGTTGGGGGATGTTCCCCTTTATTTTAATAAAATGAAAGGATTTATCAAAACAGAAAATTACCGTGGATTA
Source organism: Karalla daura (assembly GCA_029224185.1). Taxonomy (NCBI): domain Eukaryota; kingdom Metazoa; phylum Chordata; class Actinopteri; order Chaetodontiformes; family Leiognathidae; genus Karalla; species Karalla daura. Next base: position 24,223,105 of record CM055191.1, read on the forward strand.
ATAAAAAAAAAATACAGACCATTGCACCAACTATTCACAAACTAAAATACAAGCAGAAACAAAAGTAGAAACAAAGAATGGCTCCAACACATTGGCCCCATAATTGTGTTAGTGTGCACTACCATTACATAATTGCATTTCAAAGGAGCCATAAAGAGTGTGTGTGCAATCTCTGCAATTTCTGAAATCTTCTTTCTCCATTGGTCAGAAGTCAATGTCTATATTTCAGTCTTAAATAACAAACCTTAAACACATGTTTCCAATAACATGCAGAGCTTCGTGACAGTTTTTGTCACAAATCATCTTTGTGACAATGCCTGTCCTGCCTGCAAAGGTTTCGCATTTGAATTTCCATTCTGTTCATCTTCTTGGCAAATATCTTTGGATTTTTCAGTGATCCAGATTCCTGAGAGCTTCCCTCAGCTCTCTTCTTGCTCCTGCAAAATTTGTGCCATTGTCTGATCTGAGGTTGGCAACTTGACCACATTGGCACACAAACCATTGAATGGTTGGAAGAATTAATAGTGAGTGGTCTACTTCAAGATGTACTGCCCAACTAGTCATGCATGTCAAGACCACTCTGTAGCTTTTGACCCCTCTTTTGATTTCCATAGGTCCAACTTAATCCAGCCCCACATTAGTAAAAGGTGGCAGGTCTGGCAAGATTCTTTCAACTGGAGGTCAAACATTTTCTGTTCTCCAACTCTCTTTATGACTATAGACATATATACGTAGATGCCGCATTGACTGCTGCCCTGCGGTGTGCCTACAGAGCGGCCATCTTGGAATAGGGCCAATCACTCTTTCTGTGCATTATATCTATGGAGGAATGACGTGCCATCACAATTACAGTTATAAGTCGCTCAATTTTCAAGCAGTTTTCAAAGGGTTTGTTTGTAACAAGTGCCAGATATGATAGATAGATAGACAGACAGAGATAGATAGAAGTGTGAGTCATATTCAAATGAGCAGTCCTCTGTGGAGAATGGTTCTACAGGTAGAGAATTGGAGGAAAAGGTTCACTCGGGGGAGTCAGCTCCAATCACCGCCTTCGGTGACACTTTTAAATAAGGGGCCACAATTGTTGCGGGTGGGATGTGGACCCAAATGCAGGAAATGGAGGGATGCAGTCCTGGTGGAGAAAGTCAGTTTATTTCTTCCCTCAAAACAGGGATCTTAAAACAGGTAGGTTTTAACCAGTCCCTAGCTTCAGCAGGAGATGGAGGAAAAGAAAACAAAAGAGGCATATCAGCAAAGGGCTGGGGAAACAAACTCCGGGACAAGGAAAAATAAACAAAAATCCTCTCACAAACGATTTCAACTGAGGGCACAAGGATAAGAAACAAAAATCACAGCCCGGGGCTGGAGCACAGGAACTCAGAGTGGCCCTGGAACACAATACTGTTAGCAGGTATGAAGTAAGTCACAGAAAACGTCGATCGATGAGTCAGTTGGCTGGAAAACTCACACCAAGCAGGTGAAATCATCTAGCATTGAGGTGAAGTCCACAGCAGGTCTTTATAGCCAGGCAACGAGGGGCAGCTGTGAGCTTCTTCCCTATTTACTGATGAGTTCCAGGCAAGGGAACGGGAGAGGAGCGAAACCAGCACATATACACACAAACAGAACAGGAAATGGCAAAACAATAAAAGCATAAAACCCAGAACATGACAACGATAAGCAGCAAAGTAGCAATTACCTAAAACTTAAATAACAAATTGCAAAAGAGTCTATTACTTAATGTTATGTTGGATGTTTGGTTGAGCATAACTAATAATTAAGTAATGTATAATTACTGGAGTTTGGGACCCTTATAGTAGAGTTGGCTGAGCATAACTAACAGACACATAGGTAATAACTAACAACCCTTACTAAGTCTTAGGTACTAGCTACTTCACTGTGGCCCTTTATTTGGAAGTGTTACCCCATCTTCAAATACCAGTTTCTAAAAAACATTCCACAATATCAATAAAGAGTCAGACATACAAATACAAGAAAATATCTGGATGGAAATGTATGAGACACACACAACCACTCGACCGCTGCAAACTCAAGATCACTGAGAGAGTTCAGCTGTAAGAAAGCACTGAGAGTTCCTCCTAAAATAACACCAATACAAACAGGCACACAGAGCTGTGACTTCTGTTGGAGACAATGTGGAACGTCAATGGTGAATCACTTAAATTCCAGTTATACCAGAGGGAGGTGGCAGCTGAGATGAATAAAATAATAACACTATATAGTTCATACTTAGTGAAATTACTTTTGGCAAGTAGTAGGAAAGCTAAAACCTGAAAAAGGGTTACAACTACATCCTCCAACATTGGACCATTGACACGGAATCATTGAAGAAATGTACTGTATGGAGAGACTTACTTTTGTTTTAATACTTAAGTTGGAGAGATGTATTGTAGACTGGGAAAATGGATTTGTGTATGCACCTTGAATATATGACATGACATACCCTGATGTATGTGTAAAAGAATATTTTGATTTTGACTGTAACCCCAATGATGATCTTATGTTCATTGTACATGTTTATTGTACATACTATTAAATAAATAAATAAAAAGTGAAAAGTAAACATAAAAAAAAACAAAAACATGCCTAATAAGGGGGTGGTGCCAATTAAAGGGAACCCGTCCGTGAATGACCAGGATCCAGCAGACAGGTTGATAATTGAGAGGAGTAGTAGAGGTCAGCTGATGTAGGCAAGTGTGAACAAATGAAGTAACCTGTCTGCATAGCCACAGAGTGGACCACCCGGCCACTCAGAATACGCACACGAAAACCTTAGAGTTAATGTGAGACAGGTGAATTTTCTTTAGTTGGGGGTTTGCTGGTATCCTCTTTACGCTGGATCTGCTACCACATAAAGGTCTTCATGTGTCATAAATACTAGATAAATTGGAACAGAATAACATTTAAAATGGGTTGTCTGGGAGAAATCTAGTCCGTCACTGTGTTCTATGCAGTGAAAATCCAGAGCTCTAAACCTGTCATTCTGGTTGTGCGACAAAGCTTTCAGGGAGGGGAGATTAGAAGTAGTTTTCCCATCCATTGTTAGAGTCATTTTTCTTTTGCTGCAGATTTAGATGAAAAGGACGAGGATTGTGAAACCTAGGTTTCTGGCTGTGAAATTATGAACTCCTCCAATGAACATTATTGGGATAATATATCAATAAAAATATACATACTTTCATTTTCTAAAAGGAGGACGCTTGGCTCAGCCGGAGGGGAGCTACTAGCCGAGTCTACTCTACTTGCTTGCATTCCCTCTCTCTGTCTCTCTCTGTGTATCGCAGGGCCACACACAGGACAACCTACGTAAAGCACGAGTTAGCTGAAGGAATTTTGAAAATCCCCAGGACACCCCGGACAGGGGAAAAGAGGACGTTTGGTCACTCATGGTCAGACATAATATATTTGCTACAAGCAGAACAGGACCTGAGAGCTCAACAGAAACTTAAAAGTCTGTCAGTGCTGTAAGGAATGCAGTCCTAAATGCCAAGCTGTAATCTGAGTCAAGACCTTACAGTCTTGTGATATATGGCTGAGTCTTTCCTGTTTTGAAGTTTGTATGAAGTTTCTCTGTCACAGTGGATGGTTGTTTAAGGTTGTTGCTCGATGTGTGATTTCGAGCAGTAGTAGTGATTTTAGTAGTGATTTTTGTGGAGCACAACCATACCAAGACCTCTCACTTTCTCACTCACGTACACACACACTGGACCCATCTTAAATAATTAGGTCTGGAAGTGGTATAAGATTTATCGCCAAGAAGCAAGTAACAGCAAAGAAAAAATCTACCAAACACAAATGTGTGACAAATATGTTGTTCGGGGTGTGAACCCAAATGCAGGAAACGGAGAGATGCAGTACTGGTGGAGAAACAGGGATCTTAAAACAGGTAGGTGTCCCCAGCTTCAGCAGGAGATGGAGGAAAAGAGAGCGAAAAGAGACCTCTCAGCAAACAGCCGGGGAAACAAACTCCGGGACAGGAAAAAAACAAAAATCACAGCTCCACTGGAAAAACTCTCGGGAACGATTTCAACTGAGGGAACCAGGATGAGAAACAAAAATGGTCTTTATAGCCAGGCAACGAGGGCACAGCTTTGAACTTCTTCCCTAATTACTGATGAGTTCCAAAACCCAGAACATGACAAAAATGTCTTTAATTTTCTGCACAGTTTACATTGTAATATATTCTGAGAGCATATCAACATAAAAATCATAGCGTTTGAAAAGTTTATTTACCAAAGTCATATACTTGTGCTCCTCTTGCGGCAGTACCGTATGCAACCTCTGCACAACCTGCTGCAGTTTTCCACCATTATAAACTCAAAAGGGTTGGATGGAGGCTTGGATTGAGATGAAGAACTGAAGATAATGTTTTGACCATTAGGCACTCGCTCTGAGCTTAAACATCCAGATACAGAGACAAAATCTATTTGCCTGTTTGATTTGGATGAGTAATTATACAGATCCTTCCGAAAAGCATTCATAGTGTTTTGCTCTTTCTTAAAAAGTATTATATAGCACTTTGGAAAGAAATGGCAGCTGAGAACACCATAGTTTGAGATTAGAATGACTACCATTTCCACAGCTGGCAGGTACACTCCTGAAGTAGTGACATAGACAGGAATGAAGAGCAGCCAGGAGATGATGTAGAGCAGCATGCTGAAGGTGATGAACCTTGCTTCATTGTACTGCTGTGGCAGTTTGCGTCCCTTGAAGGCACAGACAAAACACACAGATGCCAGGACAGCAATATAACCAAGCATCACCCCCAATGCCAAATATGAGCCCTCATGACAGTCCTCCAGTAGAGTGGTTGGTTGTCTGATGACATGATTGAATGGGCTTTTAAGGACGAGCCAGCTGATGCAGATAGCTGCCTGGAGGGCCACACAAATGCTGATGATGGTGTAGGGCTTGTAGACTCTGTGCAAAACATCCTGTAGCACGGGATTGAAGTGAAAGGCCAGCAGGATCTTCAGACTCTTCACCAGGATGCAGGAGACACAAAGGGTGAAGCTCAAACCAAACAATACCTGTCGGGCCTTACACTGGAAACTGTTTGGCCGGCCCACAAACAGCATGGCACTGACATAACTACTGACCAGAGAGAGAAGGATGGCCTGGTTCATTGGCCCTCCTGCAGCCCTCACCACGGGAGTCTCATGTTGGTGCAGGAACAGAGCTGACACCAACATAGTCAGCAGGATGCCAAGGGCAGAAAACGACAAGAGCACCACAGCAAAACCGTCCTGCCAGGAGAAGTACAGGAGTGGTTTGAGATAGCATCTGGAACTGCCCCTGGGAGACCACTCTATGTCGGCGTTGCAGCTGAGACACTGGCCCATATCTGCTGAGAAAAATTTGCATAGGCACAGGCATAAAAGAAATTAACTTTATGTGGATCACAAATAGGTAAGTCACAGAAAATTCCAAGCTTAATGTGGTTGTTTGGCACTTGGACTCCCACACTCTCATGCATGCCTTAAGCTATAGACAGACGAATTTTATAACAGCGATGATATATAATTGACTGTGGTAGTTAAATGTCATTTGCCAAAGTTGATCAAATTCAATATTATTATGTTGTGGCTGCTTTATTATGATTAAAATTTTGTAGTGGTGACACAGGCTTCTTTAGGTTATTTTAATCCCGGTTCGCTGAGCAACGCGCGTGAGATATCTTGCCCTGGGATGTCGCCCTTATATCAGATGTCAGAGGCATCTGTCTCAATATGCCAACCGTGATTGGTCCGCAAAATGTATCACTCCATTGTCGGGACGGAGACCCAGCTGCTATAAGTATAGCATGTACCATCATTCAATATAAGAACCTCTTTTCACTTGCCCAGAGGGAAAGGTGGTCTTGTGGGATATCTCACTCATTTTACTCAGAGAACATGGGTTGAAAAAGTAACCTAAAGTTCTCTTTCCTAAAATTGCCTCAATATTTCATATGAATATGAGCTCCCTTTATGCAAAAAAGTTTATCTCAAATCCATAAAGATTACCCCAATAAAGCTGTTCAGAGTTGGAGATATTAGGGCCATCGGAGGAAATGCATAAAGCTGCTCTTGTGGCCAGACATGCATGAAGGCATCTATGACCAGTGGGACATCTGACCTGTGTAGCAAGTAAAAGTGCACGCACTCCATGCTTTCTACTGCCATGAACAGATTCATGATTACCCCTTCACAACGGGACCAGATCTGGTCCGCCGCCTCAGGATGCAGACACTATTTCACATAAATCAGAATGCCCCGGGACAGCATGTCTGTGCCAGCACATCTGCGAGTTCAAGTACAACAAGGGTCCAGCCTGCACAAGACTACCGAAAGGTGGACAACTAAGATGTCGGATGCCATTAGCCCCAAACAGCCGGAGACACAGTCTGAATTGTACAGATTTTCCTGGTTGGAGGAGTGCCAGGTATAACTTCAAGATCCTCACTTGCCCTTCTGAGAGACAGGCGGGGGCAGACAATCCCATGAAGGTAGCTGAGCATTTTTCAAGATTATTACAAAACCCAATTCCTGTAGGTGACATATTATAACTTGCATGTGCACTATGGCCTTGGGCTGCAATCACAGCAGTAGAAGCCAGTCTTCCAGATACATGGCCAAGCGGAAGCCCTGCCCTCTCAACTACTCTCAACCAAATCACAACTCTGCATCTTTGCAGATGATGTAGTCCTGATTGCACCATTGACCTTAGATCTACAATAATCACTGGATCAGTTTGCAGCTGAGTTTGAAGTGGCAGGGAACAGAATCAGTATCTATAGGTCCGAGGACATGGTTCTCAGTAGGAAACTGATGCAGTGCCTGCTCTAGGTTGGTAATAAGTCCTTGCTCCAGGAGTTCAAGTATCTCTGCACCATTGTGACCAAATGAGAACTGAGCCAAAAGGCAAAGCTCTTTATCGACCAGTCTTCGTTCCTACCCTCACTTATGGTCATGAGCATTGTGTCATCACTCAAAGAACAAGATTGCGGATACAAGCAGCTGAGATGGGTTTTCTCTGCAGGGTGTCTCTCTGGGGTCTCCCTTAGAGATAGCGTGAGAACCTCAGTCATCTAGGAGGGACTAGCTACTCCTTGGTGTGAAAAGAAACCAGTTGAGGAACTTCAGGCACCTGGATAGGATGCCACCAGGGCACCTTTCTAGGGTGGTGTTCCTGGCACGGCCAGCTGGGAGGAGACCTTGGGGCAGACCCAAGACCAGATGGAGAGATTATGTCTCCTCACTGTCCTGGGAGCACCTGGGAATCCCTTAGTCAGTTAGCCGATGTCGCAAAGGAGAGGGAAGTCTGGTGCTCTCTGCTTAAGCTTCTATCCCTGCGACCCGACTTTGGATAAGCGGTTGATGGATGGATGGATGAAAAACGCAAACACCATTCAAAACAAGCCTATAGAAGTTCATACAACTAACACCCTAAGCTCAAAAATAGTAATCGCTGTTGCTCTGGTACCATAAACCACAAAAATGTGATTTAAAGGAAGACAAAAAAAAGACAGGCTCCAACATCGAGACGCACCCGCTGTCAGATACTCCAACTCTGGTCAGGCTGACACTCATTCCCAATGCGGGCAAGTGGACCCCCAAGTGGGCAGACTCCCGCTCCCAGTCTGTGCAGTCTGGATGATGGCTGAATGTGGCACTTTTTGACTGGGCAATGGTCCAGCGGCAATTTGTTGCTTACCCTGCCCATCTTTTAAAACTGTGTGAGGGTACACACCAGTGACACCATGTGTCAATGCATCCGTAACTGAAAGTAGAATAGATGCACATACAAAATACTTTCTGACATTGTTTCATACATAATTTTCATAAACCCCTCAATGTACGTAACATTCTTGTTTAGCCCATCTTTTTTCTTTCATGGAACCTTCAGTGTGGTGGTGCCACAAGCAGCTGCGTCTCTGTGCCAATGACAGAGTGATACATTTCACCAGCAATTCAAGATTGGTGTAGAGTGATACTGTGGAAGCTTCTGAGGTCTGACACAGGGGTGACATCCCATTGCAAGATATCAAGTGAATGTTTGGAAAGGTAACTTAAAAGGTGGACCTAGAATTAAGTGTGCATCTAAAAAAATGTGCATCTGTAACTGGATGAGATGACTATTAACATGTTGTCATAGAGGAACCTTTATCAGTTTACCTGCATGGTATGCCTTAGTATGTGTTGTAATGGTCAAGTCACGATCCCTTGATTTTAAGTGTATTTACTTGAAGGGAATTACAAGACGTTTTGTGTAACAGATGTGTCTTGTGTTCACAGATGTGTGTGGAGACACCAATGATGTGGATGAAGGGGTCTTGCCTGTGCTGTTTGAATAGTAATTTTCAGTACAGTTGATACACTCATAACAACAGGTATGTTGACCCTCAGCTGTTTTCTTGAACTCTCCAGCGACGCAGCTATTGGAGCATTTTGAGATTACATGCTGTGAAGAAAGGGGAGAGAACATCATTATAAACCAATCAATACTGTACTTCTTAATGAATGTATACATCTCAGGTGATACTCAAACCGTAATCATGCATTTTAATTCTAGTTAGTGTTCCCTGTACCCCAGATTTTGTATGACAGCATACAAATTAGAATAGATATTGCTCTTCAACCCTTTGGAGTAGCTGCGAAAGCTAATTATCTACCATTGAAGTTTTATTATTAACAGTTGTCAAATTCATTGTCACAAAGTAATAATACGTTATTGAAGACACACAGAAGGCTCCAGGAGAGCTGATACACTCTCTAATATCCAGTGATACCTGCCCCTCAGTATACCTTGCTTGAGAGGTAATATCACTGGCTACATGCTAGTGGTAGAATTGCTCGCTTAAAGCCTTCAGAACAAATAAAAAAGCACAACAAAGGTTATGAACAGAAAGAAGCTATAATCCTGTGACTAGTTACTCAGGGCCTGCTGGCTGAAAATAACAAGAGCAACTGAGTGAAGACCTACCCTCAGATCCTGGAAACCTTGGATGTAGCTGTAGTTGGTATCAGCAACATTGTACATGTTGCTTCCATCTGACCTCCACATTGTCACCTCATAGCCCAGGTTGAGGTCTCCTCTGCTATCAAACTTATAGCTCTTCCCTCCAAGTTGAAACTCTTGCATCCGTAGAGTTTTCAACACCTACAGGACATGAGCTTTGTATTTAATATGATAATCTGGGCATTACAAGTACATCACAACAACATATAAAACAGAAAACATACTCCTGTAGGTTTATACTGTACCTCCCAGGGTTGAACTGCGTTTGGTGTTCTGCAATTCCTGTTTTTGCAGATAGATGCCACAGCCTGAGCAATAGCACTTACAGCCCTCTCAATACTGAAGATAGTATCTGCATGCACGTGTTCCCTGATGTCCTTCACAGCTGCAGGGAGTAGCTGAGCATCTCTAAACTCAACGCTGGTATTTAGCTGCTTGTAGGCCTGTTGGATGAGGGAGTTTCCATCTGTCTGCCCATGTCGATCTGCCTCCAGCCTGCTTAGGTATTCATTGAATGATGACAGGTCTCCATTTTTGAAGGTGAAGCCCACCACATGTCCTATATCCTCCAACGTTAAGTTACCTATCACAAAGCTGGAGGAAGACCATGCGTCACTGGCCACCCACACTCTTCTCATTGACATAATGCTCTGCTGTGCCTCCAGCACCTGCTTCCTCATTTCCTGGTACAGCTGTAACATGAGAGTCGGCTTGGCAAAGGATACTATCACTTGAACCTTAGGATTTTTGTAGATGGTTCTTGCTGTCTCTGCGATAGCAGCACTAACATCTGGACTGGTTACAGACTGAGGTAGGATTGATTTGAAGGCCACACAGATCCCTTTCTCAGACGCATGTGCCACAAAGTGGTTGAGGGCTGATTGACCATAATTTCCATCTGTAGTGACCACTCCCACCCAGTTCCAGCCATAGGTGCTGAGGAGGCTAACCATGGCGGCTGTCTGATGCTCATCATTTGGAATGGTCCTCATGAAGGCTGGGAAGCGGCTCTTATCACTTAGAATGACAGCAGTTGAGGCATAACTAATCTGGGGAAAGGAAAAGCAATTATGTTATTCACCGAGTGGTTATTTCCAGATTAAATGCCAAGGACATGAAACCCATCTCATCTTCAGCCACTTATCAAGATTGCGGGGGCAGCAATTTGAACAGGACAGCCTGCACTCTTCTCTCCAGCTGCTTCCACTAAATCCTCTAGGGGGAATCCCAAGGCATTTCTAGACTGAGAGATATAATTTTGCCAGCATGTCGTGGATTGGCCTCTGGGTCTCCTCCCAGATGGACCTGTCTGGAACACCTCCATAGGAAGTCATCCAGGAACGACATTGACCAGATGCTGGATAACCTCATTTGGCTCCTCTCTACGCAGAGGAGCTGTGGCTCTACCTTTAGCCTCTCCCTGATGTCTGGGCTCTTAACTATCTCTATGGCTTAGAGCAGCCACCCTGTAGAGAATCAAACTATCAAACTAAGTTTTAGAATTTGCCTTTATCTATGTTTGAATTTGAATCGATTTTCCTCCACTGCACAGAATTTTGTCTACACTCTTGTCTGTGGTACATGCAATATGTGATTGTGACTCAATTATATACGTAATAATAGTCTACCTCAATAGTGAAACATTACCTCAGTCATTACCTTATAATCTCACCTGACCTGTAGGCCTACCTTCCTGCAACCCTAAACCCTGAATTAACTAATCTGGGCATTACAAATACATCACAACAACATGTAAAGAAAAAAATCTATTATTGCAATACAAATAGGTTTCACTCAGCCGTATAACAGAGAGAATGTATTAAATTTAACGTAGACTTTCTGTTGATCAAATATCACAATCAGATCGGCACCCAAAAGTACACTCTCAATGCAGTGCAGTAAGTTTACTAACACAAACACACACACACACTACACACACACTCTCACACTCAAGCACACTAACTAGGCTTGAAGCCTGCTGGGGCTGACGCTAACTCAGAGTAAAGGGACAGAACAGTGAGGACAGGAGACCAAATAAAGCTAGAAACAAGCGTTGGTAAGATTACCGTGAAACACAGCAAGACGAATCCAAAGGCAAGGGCGGGTTAGAACAAGGCAGGCGGGAAACACGATCAGTAATCAAAAGCAAAGAAAAAACACTGGAAAGTTTGGGCAAGGCTCAAAGACAATCTGGCAACTAGGATCAAGGGGTTAAATACCTGGCTGATTGAGACTATTTGCCAGCAGATTGGACTAATAGTAACAGGTAAGAAACGAACCGGATTGGTCCTATTTGCAATTTGGTTAATGTGAGTAATGATGGAAAGAATAGGACCGTGAGTGGCTGAAATGTGTTTTTTTGTGCATTATTTCCATGCTCAAACTGCTCCCAGTGTTAACCAGACCAGGATAAGCGGTCTGGCCTGCTGCATCTTTAGTCTCTCCATTCACCTGAGGAATATTCTGCAGGCTGAGCTGCCTGGCTATGGCGATGGACATCTCTGAGTGAGAGGCACCTATGACAGCAATGGCCGGCCAACCATTGGCGGAGCTGCAATTTCCTGTGCAGCAGTGGGCCTGCTGGGTAAGCTCGGCTGTGGCTCTCAGGGCTGTGCTGACGTCAGAGCAGGAATCGAGGATGTGGTAGCCCAGAGTGACGTTGCTGTTAGCCAGTGGGGGGGATTTATTCATCACTTCTATGGCATTGATCATTGCCAGTGCTCTGACCAGGCCTCTGGGGTGGAAACTGTGTGAGTAAAGCAGTCTAATCACCACATTTCAAACACATTCTAACACAATTATATTTCAATTTTACATTTATTTGTACAATTTCAAGTTTAATGAGACTTGCTGAGAGAAAATGCTGTTTAAATGTTTCAATTCAAGCTTTCAATTACTTCAACCATCTAAACATCACAGCAGCAGGTTATACTTTTACAGGTTATACTATCGTATTGCTCTCTTTTTTTGGTTAGTGACAGGACTAATCTGTCCTTTCAGCATTCTTAACTCTGAAAGTGTGGATGATTATTTCCAAAGACTCAGGTTAAAAAAAGATAAATCCAGTGATTTTAAGTTAATGTCACTTCTAAGATTTGGTCAAACTTACCTTACACATGGATGTATGTGTGGTGCAAAGGAGTTGTTCTCTTTCTTTACAGCTTCATGAATGGGAAAAATTCCTCCAATTATGATGTCTCCTGCAGCTGTCGAGCTCAGCATTTTGTTATCATTTTCAGTGGCATGTCCTCCTTGGAGCATGATATAGAAAAGTGTAATATGCAAAAAGATGACAAATACAGACCAGGCCATACTACCGTCTTCTCTGCTATCCCACAGTGTTTGCTTTCATATCTCTATCCCTCTCTTATTGGTATCTCTACACTTCTTTGCCTCCAGCAAAGTGAAACTCTCCTTGTTTCTTGCTTCCTCCTTCAGAGTTTACTGTTCTCACATTCTCCCCTGCAGCCCTGCCCACAAATCTGCGAGTGACAGCAGGGAAAGTCGGTGTCCTATAAAAGCAGCATGCATGATTAGTCATGAAATTATCGGTGTAAATTAACCAAAATTGAACTATTGTATATTTCCACGTAATTACTGTACTGTAAGTGGCATGTGTTACATCGCCTTTAAGAACTTTTAGTTTATTTTCAATGAAGTAGTAAAATGAGACAGAGAGGATATCCCTGAAAAACACTGTGCTCAAAATATAATTTTCTGTTTTTAACAGATACTTTTTCATTTTAGGTCAAAAGTTCTTTGTTCTTCCCTGATTAAAAAAAGGAAGCAAAAGGAGCAAAATAACACCACACACAGAAGTACGCACTGCAACCCATGCTTAAAATTTCTCTTTGTTGTGTAGTATCTGAAGCTATATATCGCATGGAGGCATGAGGTTATTTATTTATCAGTTTGCTATGTATACCATGGTCAGGGCTTGGGCTGCCTCCTTGAAACCCAGTTCCATATAAAAACTTAACCTGGCTATACGGTGCCACATTGCAAAAACAGAGTTTACAATAGTCACTGTTACGTTTTTTCCTGCCTATACTTTTTCTATGGGACTGTGTCCAGATCACGTGAAATAAAAATATGTAAAAAGTATACAAAAGATGCAATACCACCTTGCTTGCAATACCACCATAGACTGTACATAAAAGATGGACGTGGTCTTCGAGTACAAAAAATGAAGCCATCGCGGAAGTGACTTTTCTTGCAATAGCGCGGAGATCTGCTAGGCCTGGTTTAAAAAAACTCATTCAATAACTTTTTTTTCACAACTCACATGGGCTTCAACAGCTAAAGTTTCCTACGCCAGCGTGTAATATGGTGGTCAATTTGCAAATAATTCCATGATTAATAAGTTATCAGAGCTTAAAGAAATGAATGGATATGAGCGTGTCCGTTTGGTTGACCGGGGAGCCTCACAGAAGTGACATCAATTCATTTGTATTGCCGTGTTATTGAAAAGTTGTATCCGTCACTCATTCCTCTCCATCCCCGTCCTACGCGCCCTATGGTTTCTGCTGGCTCCATTACGAGGAATGGCAGCCCCCTGCAACTCAAACTCCTGGCTTCATAGAGCTACCTTCGCAAACCAATGGGTGATGTCACACGGATCGGGGCTTGATAATGGTACATCCATGGTCTTACTGTGCTCCTGTGTCTGTGATTTTTTCACACCACAAGGTCTGCAGGCAGGAGTGCAAAATATCAAAGTCTTTGTAGGTTTTATACCCCATTTTTTGCCTAGAGCCCTACCTTTTCATTGCATGTCTGTGGTAATGCTTTGGCACTCCATGGTAATACCAAGGCACTTCTATTATTGAGATATTTTGATATTACTGATCCCATTACATCCCAGGGTTCAACCTGGGTCAAGCAGAATATACTTAAAACATATGCTGGTGCTTGTGTGAACTGTGTGCTACCACTCAGTGCTGTGTCCCCTTTCTTTCTTTAAACTATTGCTGTTGAAGGAGCAGTTTATATTCTTTTTTGTATACTGTTCACATTCTTTTATATCCATTTGCAGGTTCATTATAGATTAATTTGCATACTCATTTTATATTCAGTATACAAATTTTGTATTCATATACTCATGTTATAGTCAGTTTATGCTCATTGGTATTAAGCTCCTACTTGCATACTCTCATATGATGAACAGTGGTATTTATCAGTTACGTTAAGTACTGGTGTGTATGGCTTCTAGCATCTGCTTGAAATATATGAGTTACTGTGCGTAAATGATACAATATGACTTCTTGTACAGCTGATGAGTATGTGACCAGAAGCATTCATACAGGATAGGGTGCCATAGATAAATACAGGGGGTGAGACACAATAGGGTGACCCTGGAGCTGCAGAAACTATGTCTGCAAGAGTTTATCTAAGGCTGTGCAAGTGTTGTTTATGCTCTGGGTGGCAAATGAGTAAAGGGAGAGTGAAACCTTGAATCGAAAGTAGTTGGAATTGTTGACATGTGAGGACTTGTCTCCCAGAAAACAGGACGAACTTTCCCCTTGAACGTCTAGCAGGTTCAAAACTGTCCCGCCCGGTCAGTCGCATCTCCAGGGCAAAGGAGTCAGAGGACAGGAGGAGGAGAATGGAGTCGGGTGTAACAACCAATCTGGAGAGAGGAACACCCTGGGGGTAAGGCAGCAGCGGAGCCTGGCATAAGTATTCGAACATCTCTTTGCCTTCGAACATCTCTTTGCAAAGAGGGACACAGGCTTATTGAACTGCCGTCACTCTGCTGAGGTCAGGGAAAGGAAGACTGCCCCAGATATCCGGACAATAATTCACGTTTGCTGCAGTTCTGCTGTATTTTGACGCACCTCACTAAAAAACTGCGACCGAAAGAAATCTTTTCCTATCGCTCCACTGAAGAACTCGCGGGACGTATTCACATATTGAAAGTCCAACATGAAGTGTCCCACATCAACAGACTGCCATTGCCATCTACTGGCGCAAAGTAGACGCAATTGATTAGCTCGAACGCAAGCGTTCCCGGCTTATATAACTGTCATGAAATGACTGATATAGGGAACAGATGTGTGTTTGTGTGCGTTTTAGTGCTGGGCGGTTCAGGACTCATCCGGGTTAATCACCCGGATCCTTTAAATGACTCATGAATCATGAATCCGAGGTCTCCATTGAACCGGATCCGCCGGGTCCTAACTGACAGTAATGAGTGGATCCACTGGTTAAACACACCCGGGTCTGAAACAGATCCCGGTGCATTAATACGGATCCGGCGAGACCTGAGTCCTAAACCGCTAACTAACACTAACCCGGATCCGTGCGGATCCGTCGAATCCTGAGTCCTGATCCGCTAACCGACACTAACCCGGATCCGTGCGGATCCGGCGAATCCTGAGTCCTGATCCGCTAACCGACACTAACCCGGATCCGTGCGGATTCGGCGAATCCTGAGTCCTGATCCGCTAACCGACACTAACCCGGATCCGTGCGGATCCGGCGAATCCTGAGTCCTGATCCGCTAACCGACACTAACCCGGATCCGTGCGGATCCGGCGAATCCTGAGTCCCTAACCGTAACTGACAATAATGAGTGGATCCACCGGTTAAACACACCCGGATCTGTAAGGAGAGGGGATCCAGAGTCACACCAGGCGTAGCGCATGCACGCACATGAGTTCAATAAATTCGTTTTATATGTGCCTATCCACGAAAGATTTTATTTTATCCACGGAAGACATCATGTGATGTTAATGTTTTTGTCTGTGCTGGTAATGCAGGGAAAGTAGCCTACTGCATGATTTGGAAGCAATTTTCAGACAATGTAGTGTTAGGGCAATGCACAGATAATTACATTTGGTGGTGATCCGGGAACATTAATAATTAGTAATAGTTTGTTTACTTATTTATTCTTATTGTTTATTCTTATCCGGCTGCATTTTGCGATTTTGCTGTTATGCCTATGTTTAAGTTTTGTATTATTTTTGGTGTGTTTAAATAAACATTTCTCTTGTTTTTAACCTTAGTTTTATTTAAAAGTGATTCATTCCGATCACAAGGCACGTTACTTTCTATTTAGTAATACTGACTCAAGTGACTCGCAGATCCGGATCAGTTCAGTGAGTGACTCAGAGGGATCCGAATCCTTAAAAGGATCCGAGTTTTACAGCTCTAGTGCGTTTAGCTGACACGGCCCATTTGTACCGTCCCCTGGATGTCTAGGTTCAGTGCAGCTGCAGTGTAGCTCCAGGCCTCTGGGTGGCAGTGGGGCAGAAACACGCCAGCGCCTTTCAGTCTCCGCGGGGGATCCGCTCTCTCCGGAAGTGCACATTGGACCGCAGACGCGAGCGGAGAAATGGAGGCGGCGGTGTTCATTCTGTCGCTGGTGGACTGCTGTACCCTGATTTTCCTCTCGGTTTACTTCGTATCCTTTACGGCTGTGCGTGCCCCGGTCGCCGCCGCCGCGGGTGGCCGCAGGTCTGAAACTGCTCGGCGTCGCTTTGGCCACACGGGCGCTCCTCATCCAGCGTCCACGGCCGGGTGTCGGCTAGCTAGCACGATCTCTCCGGGTTCACGTGAGGAGCAAGGTGTGGTCTCTTCGGGCGCGTACGGGGGACAGGTCCGCGGACGAGAACGACACAACTGCGTAGTTTACGCAGACGGTCAAAGAGCAGACGAGTGGCGGGGGTGAGAGGCTCCCCCGCGACTGGACTGAAACGAGGAGGCGTTTCCCGTGACTTGAGGTGAAGGGTTTTGTCCGAAAGGGGGTTTATTATTCAAAACAACGGCAAGACGAGGCTGCTCGTTCGCCAAGTGAATCTGTCTAAATGCAGAGTGCGGTCGTTGCTTCGGGTTAACACCTCCACAGAGCTGTCACCCCGCCGAGTGGATCACGTAGTGTGTGCGGGCTGACTGCATATCCATCTCTGCCTGCGCTCATGTCATGTTGACCCTTTACCTTGACGCGGAGCTCAGATCATCACCCTGTCCGATCTCGAGTGCGACTACATCAACGCCCGAGCATGCTGCTCCAAACTCAACAAGGTAAGGGCGTCGTTTTCTGCCGCTCGACTCCGAAGTTTACGACGACCCCCACGCCTGCGGTGTCTGATTGCGATTTCCCACGTCTTGTATGTCCAGTGGATAATTCCAGAGATGGTCGGCCAGTGTTTCTCGACTGTGCTGATGTTGGTTTCCATGCACTGGTTCGTCTTCCTTCTCAACCTGCCTGTCGCAGCCTGGAACATCTATAGGTGAGTTGACGCCGATGACTGCGAAGGGACGTGTTCTTCTGTAGTGTCGTTGTTGTTGTTGTTGTACAGGTATCTAGCCATGTAGTTTATGCTAGCTGTGTCCATCTTCCCCTCACGATGTCGATTTTCGATGGGACAGTTCACAATTATACGACGCACCTCGAGAGGACGGAGGATCACGGTCCTGAGCGTCGGGCGTCACCAAGGATGTGAGAGATAACTTGCATGTGTACACATTGGTGAGGTGCGTCGAAATCGGAACTTGGAAGGGTAGGAGAGTAGTTTCACTTCAGATTCACTTCCGAGACAGCTCGATCACATTGAGGTGACCATATTTTGACCTCCACAATCGGGGACACCCAGCCTCGAGGCCACCCTAATCTAGATTATAGGCCGCGGGGATGGGCGAGCGCACTGAAACGCATGCCGGTTCACATTGGGTGAAGTGGAGAGCGCTGTGAATCATATCTCTCATCTTATTTCCTTCGGTCAATGAAGGATCTCTTTCTATCTGTCTATAACGTCAAATTGATATTGTCCTAACAAACTTGACGTGATCATGTGAAACTCACCGTGGCAGCATTCCGTAGACTGGCACCTCGCAGAGGTTGTGTGGAAATCAATTTTGACCCGGTAGCACCTCGCTCCAAATAATCAAAATCAATCAACATGTGGTCACCATATATATATATATATATATATATATATATATATATATATATATATATATATATATATATATATATATATATATATATATATATATATATATATATGTATGTACAGTATTCCCTCATTTTCTGGCCTTGTGTGTGTTTCCATCACTTGGAATGTGTAACCCAGTGCTGTTTTTCTAGTACCCGCTCACCTGCCGGGCCAAGCCAGGCTGGGTGCCGTCACGTTTCCTTGATTGTTTATTAGTTAGTTGGTTAGTTGGTTAAACAATCAAGGGAACGTTCCTCCCTTCCCACAAGAAGTTGAAGTCGGACTGGACACAGAAAAGTACATACCTTGCGACTCGTTTCGTGGTCCGACCTCTGCGGCACTGTCCAAACTACCCCCGTTTATCCGTGGTGTTTCGTTCCACTGCCCCCGGCCTCCAGCAACGCTTTCACCCCTAGCATATAGCTATACCTATATAGCGTGGCTAGGTATATACGTCCATGATGGCCACCCCGTTTTTAAAATGATGCTCTCCTTTGTCCACCCTCGGGGCACAGACTTGTGCTGTCACGGCTCAAAAGAGGCATTGTCTGACGGCAGAAATTCCCATGTTCTCCAGAAAGAACCTAGATCCTAGATCTAGATCGCTCCCTCGGCGTTCCCCTTCCGAGTCGTTTACTTTCTTGTGTCCTTTGGGGGAATAGTCACACACGCCAAGCTCGAGTCTGGTCTCCTTCAATGTCAAAACCTTCGCTGCGCTGCTGCTCCGATGCACGCTCTCTGTTTGATAGCGTGCGAGGTTGCGCTTTCCTTTCGTGTCAAAGTGTTTGACCATTGAAAACGTTGATCTGTTGCTACGATGGGCATACTTATACCGTGCGTATCAGCATTCTGACCAGGCGGAGCAGCCGTTTGTATTTCATTTGCAAGGGGTTAGTATTGAGAAGCTTTTATTCTAAGTTCATACTGGGCGCTTAAAAGCTACGTTCCTGCATGCCTGTGTCTTCTTGAATTGTATTGGTGCCGTTGAGATGAATATGACCGACATTTTTCTGTTGGTGTGTATTGCACCATGTGGCAGTAGTTTGGCACTGAAATTGAATAAGTATTGACAACCGATTTGAAACCCTTAAAGTTCCGTATTTGTGTACAGGATGGAATGTTGCCTGTCAAAAGGGTCTTTTTCTGTCTTCCTTTGATTCAGTTAAAGATGTGTTGCTGATTTCTGTTTAATATGCAACATAGTCTTCTTTTTTTTTTTTTAAAGGACCTTCTTTATGCCAAGTTTCGTCAAAGGAAAGATGACGAGAGCCCGAATTTCACTTTCTCTCTCTGCAACTTTTTGTTCTCCTCTCCCACTAAAATCTGGGATTCTTTTTAGCCGGGTGCACGGCGGGCGAATCGGGGGACCGTCCCTGGACACCAGGGATGTACGGTCACCCGAATTTAAAAACCAATAGCGAAACGGATCATATTTAAGACGGCACTCATCGGCAGCCGGTGCTGTTTTTAGAGGGTCTGTGGCCACGAGGTTAGCTGTAAAGCAGTGGGAAACCCATAGAGACGGGCCGCTGCACCCCTTCTGTGTGCACTACCGTGCCTCGGCGTTTTAAGGGATTCCACGTCTGTTCCCGTTTCCCTAAGCCACGCCTTAACTCCCGGCCTCTCCACAACCTCGCCCCGCAGATACATCAGGGTGCCGATGGGGAACATGGGCGTCTTCGACCCCACTGAGATCCACAACAGGGGTCAGCTCAAGTCGCACATGAAGGAGGCCATGATCAAACTGGGATACCACCTCCTCTGCTTCTTCATTTACTTATACAGGTGAGTGCAGCGTCGTCCACGCACGCGGACGCCTCAGCTCAGCTCAGCTCGGTGTTCACACGCGTCTTTCCTTCCCTGTCATTGCAGCATGATCCTGGCACTGATCAATGACTGAGGCACCTTCAGGCAAGTTCTCTGAGCCCGGCAGCTGAACCCCAGTCTCCCGATTCGGCTGTTTCCCCCCTCCCCCCCGCCCCCCCTACATCCCAGCCCTGTACCGTGTGCATCAAATCTGTCAGCACGGAGAGAACTTTGCCATCCAAGTGGTACGGGAGTTTTGCTCTGGTGTGTCAGAATCCTTTCGATTCTTCTTTCGATCCTTCGATAAAGCGCGTGTGCATAATCATTGAGCGTGATCGTCACAAAATCCCCTACGGCCGTTTTCATCCTGAATGCGACAAGAAAACCGAAATGAGAAGTCATGTGCCGTTTTGCTCCTCGACATGTTTACAACTGTGATTCCATAGCGACCCCACGTCTCCCAGTGTTTCTAAAAATGTGTTCCTAGACGCGTTGCGGCAGGGGGGCTTCCCACAGCGGATGTGAAATCGGAACACTAATGAATTCCACGGGACTGCGGAAAGGTGGAACTCTCGGGCGCCTCTCTGCGTGGCGTCACAGCGCGAGAAGAATAACCGTCTGTGTGTGTGTGTGTGCAACCCAATGGCTACGGGGTTCGTCATTCGCCGAGGAGAGGAAGATCAGTCCACCCCCGTCGTTGACGGCTCTCCCTCTCTCCTCCGTGTCTCCGACGCGTCACGTGAACGCCGCAGTTTCACTTTGCACAGTCGTTACCGGACAGGCCGGACGTGTGACGAAAAGCACCGACACTTCACTTTACTTCACTTTTGGAAAAACATTCTCTCTCTAACCAGCGTTTGTTCTGTAAACAAGTGTTCAACGTCCTGGTCCAGTTGTGCTCTGACACAAACTGTCCCTAGGAACAACGCGGGTCAAGTCCCGGCCACTCCGACCGTTGCCCTGGACAGTCGGTGGGCTTGTTCCATCCGTTCATCGACCTGTTCAGGGAACAGGTCAGGACTGGATACGCCGTTTCTTCTTCTAGCAGAGCAGACTGAAGGCACTACATACCAATGATGATGACACAGTTGACACATGAATAAGTTGCGTGTAAACTTTCCCCAGGGGACTGATTGGGGGGTGGGGGGGGTTGGGGGGGGGAGTGGGAGTATGTCTTATTAAGGTGTAAAAACCAACAGCATAGATGACACTGCGCAGAAACAAAAGTACAAAACAGAGGTATGAAGTGCTTTACAATGAGGGGGGAGGGGGGGGGGATGAAATGTTTGGGATCAAAAGAACAAAACAAAAAACAAACGAGTACGTTTTCGAGATCAAAGAGCAAAACGGAAGACCGACTCCAGGCGTGGCCGGCGTGCACGTCAAGGGGCTTGCATTGCTGCAGAAAAAAAAGCCAAAGGTCCGGTCACTTTACAAGCTGCGAAACTGCGTTGAAATCACCGACCCGTGTCCCGTCTGTCACCAATCTGCGAAGAGAGCGCCTGCGCGGTTCTGTTTTCGTACCCATTGCTTTCTTTTTTTCGCGCGTCGCCTCCGCCTCTCGCGCGCGTTCTCTGGAACCAAATGGATCTCTGACACTCCGTGCGTGCGGCCTCTGCCTTTCCAGAATCACACTCCTTGACCCAACGGGCACCCGCTGCTCGGAAGAGGCAGCGATCCACACGCGGACGCTCTCTCGCAGAGTGTGAGAGCGCGTCCTGAGCCGAGCCGTCTTTGTTTTCGTTGTGCCTGAGCGGGGGGGTGGGGGGGGGGGGGGGGGGGGGTGGTGGGCACGTTCGTTTGTTTGGAAATTTGTTTCGTAAATAAAATGTAAAGGTGAATGGCTTGCCTCTGTTTTCTTACCTCGAAACATGTATGCCACTGCGCTGTTATGCTGGATATGTGAAACGATTCGTTTTTTTGTGCCGTCCTCACATTTTGTCATTTGTGTGCATCATAACAACTGTACAGAGCAGTGCAGCACAGAGTTAAGTGACGGTTTTCTAATGAACAAATCCAGAATACAGAAACTCGACTCCACTCAACTTCATTTAGAACTTGCGTTTGTTCCAAGTGGCAGTTCATAACATGCGTTATCTCACGTTACAAAGTGAGCAACAATATGTACAAAGTAGCGACATGTTGAACACTCCCTGCCCTTAGACCCTCACAAGGGCCGAGAAATAACTCCAAAGAAAAACCCTGATAGGGGAAAAAAAAAAGCTTAGAGAGAGACAGAGGAGGGGATCCTCAGGTGAGCAGAATCTAGATGGTATACAGAGTTAGATAGATTGATGCCTAACAATTTAGATTATAGTCTAGAGGGAATAAAGAAAGGAGAAAGGACATGCAGCAGGAATAGCCATGGTGAGGGACGGAGTCTTGGATCCAACTCAGCAGGCCCATGTCCACGGAAAAGTCCATGTCCTCCATCTCCTTTAAAATAAACAGGAAGGGGTATTCTCCCCTCCAGTGCCACCTAGTGCTGCCTTTTGAAAACTCAGTGTGGTACTCCAACACAACCTTACTGTGAATGTTTCCCAGTTATCCCACTAACACGGAGAACCTGTCCATGGGCTGTACACACCACCACCTACGGATGTATGGCACGTCACTCTGTAATACACATGTGATGCTGATGGACTCCAGTGCGACTTTTCTTAACCTAAACCCTTTACCTAAATTGAGTTGGAACTTTCTTCCAAGATGAGAAATGGAGCGCAGACAAACAAGAAAAGTGTAATTTGCATCTACGACGAGCGGAAGGACGCCGCAGTGGTTTCCAAAGGTTTGCAGAGGAAAGACATGACACTGAATCTCATACTTTAAATCGGTGTTTTAGGAATCCACTGACATTTCATGCCTGTCTGTGGTGGCCTACATATGTAACTGTGTTGTAACTGACACTGTCGATGTAACACTTTTGAAGCATCTATGTCAAAGTGTGTGATGTGAAATTTGTCTGAAAGTTTGATCTCTCCCGTGGATAAATCGGCAGCCACAGATCAAGGCTTATACTGAAACCTCCTCATATGCAATCCATGCAATTATGACACGTGAACAGTCACAGTCTAAACAATTTCAGAATTTGTACGGGCCACAGAACAGCCTTTCCTATTTCTGGAAGTAAATATGGCTTTGTGTGCCTCGCCTCCAAAACCACAGGGGAGAAGACTCAACACAAAGCAAGTGTTGACCGCTTCAATCTTGTTGCCTGTATGTAGCAGGCAACAAGATGATGCCCTTCGATGTTCTCCTGCTTGGATTGTTACCTTGGAATATAAACGCATATATCTCTGTACCCTTGTGCACCCTCGTGCAATTACACGCCCGTTTGTCTGTGGGTGATACGCACCGGAGGCTGAACCAAGCTGTGTCCTCAGCGTTTCAAAGATTTAACAGTGTTGAATGGTTTTATACGGAAAGAGTGGCAAGCCGAATCTGCATTGTGGCTGTCCGTATGCCATCAGAACAGATATGGCTATCAGAATTGATAAGCCTGTGGGTGAATTAGGAAACCTGGCTTCGTGAGGGTGATTATGTTAGTCCAGATGAGGCCTCTCCACCCAGCCATATCAATTACCATGTCCCTCGATGCTCTGGCCATGGAGGTGGGGTGGCAGCCATCTTTGACCCTAGTCTATTCATACATCCCTACACCTAATGTTCTAATTAGTTTGAAAGCCTTGTCATCAGCTTGTCCCACCAAAGCTGGAAGACACAGCTACCAGTCGTACTTGTCGTAGTGTACTGGACTCTGCCGTCTGTGCCCGTGACCACTCTGCCTCATCAGTCACTAACCTTATACATCCCCCATCAGTATACTTTGGTCTTCGTACAGTGATAGCTGCAGTGCAGCATTCACCTCCATAGTCGAATCAATTGCTTTCTGTCAGCATGTGCATGAACCCACACACTGCTTTAATCACACCCTGGATCTCGTTCTAACTTGCACTTCTGACTTCTACGTCTCTCCCTCTAAGCCAGTGTTATCTGACCACTCTTTAATCACTTTTGACTTTCTTCTAGCTGGTCATGTGAGAAAGAAAAGCAGTATATGCAAGAGTAAGACGCTGACAGTGTCAAACTTTAAGGAAGCTATTTCTCTGTCACCTCTCTGTTATGAAAGCCCCAGTCTCATCTACATTGATCGTCCTGCTGATGGCTTTGCAGGCTCTCCTCACGAAACTCTCCACTCAGTCGCACCCCTTTAAAAAAAGATTCTATCTAGAACGAGATCAGCCACCTGGTATACACCAGAAACTCACCACCTAAAGCAGCCAGTACGTAAATTAGAGAGGAAATGATGCTTCACCAAAACCAATGTTTTTCTGACCTGGAAAGACGGCATAAAAACAAATAGGGTAGTGTAATTTCGGAGCCAGCTACTACTCAGCTTCAGCTTTATTTGTTTTAAGTGCCAGTTCATAACAGCCGTTATCTCAAGGCACTTTACAAAGAGAGCAACAATATGTACATAGTAAAAAAAAAAAAAGGGGGAAAACTCAGGGGAAGAGACAGAGGAGGGGATCCTCACCCAGGATGGACAGGCAGGCACAAGCAAGTATAGGGAGATACAGTATAGAGAGATACATGTGCAGATGGCTTCACAGCTTAGAATATAGATCAGAAGTTGAATCAGTCCAGAGTAGAAAAGTGCATGCAGCAGGAAGAGCCGGTTTGACGGACGTCAAAGTCCTGGGTCCAACTCAGCATCTATGGGATCTGGGAGGGAAGAAAGGCACAGACACTCTGGGGACGTGCTGTCCCCGGTCCATGTGTTAGTCTGGCATAGTCAAGGAATAGAAAAGGAGAGGGAGAAGTGGAGGAGGAGGAGGAAGAAGAGGAGGAGCAGGGGGAGGAGGTGGTGGAGAACAGATAGGGAGAGACCAAGAGGAGAGTGAGAAGATAGTAGGAACATGAACCTGATCCACACCCACAGAGAGAGTGGTCCTCAGGTCTATCTGTAGGCTCTGTCAAAAAGGAGGGTTTTTTAACCTACTCTTGAAGGTAGAGAGGGTGTCTGCCTCCCGGACTGAGGACTGAGATGATTCCACAGGAGAGGGGCTTGGTAGACCCATTTCCCACGAAGCTGTTCAAGGAAGTGTTCCCTTTTATCAGCATTTCCTTACTTGACCTCATCGACCTGTCCCTAATCACAGGTTCCTTTTAAAGTTGCAATAATCAAACCCCTCCATAAGAAACCGTCCCTTGATCCAGGAACTTTAGCAAACTACAGGCCGATCTCCAATCTTATCTTCATCTCAAAAATCCTTGAGAAAATCATTGCCAACCAGCTCTGTGAACACCTTAATAATAATAGTTTATTTGAGTCCTTCCAGTCTGGTTTGAGAATGAATCATAGCATTGAGACTGCACTGGTTAAAGTCACTAATGACCTCTTAATGGCATCTGACCATGGTCTTGTTTCAGTGCTTGTCTTGTTAGATCTTAGTACTGCTTTTGATTCAGTTGACCACCAGATCTTACTAAACAGACTGGAATATCAGCTTGGAATCAGAGGCACCGCTTTAGACTGGTTCCGGTCCATTCGTTCGCATGGGCCCTTGATGCGGAAGCAAGTCGTATGCGCCAGGCGGGAAGGCTCATAGGAATGAGTGGGCCTCCATGTTTAGTGCTGTATCCGGTTCTTACAATACATCCACGATCTCCACGCACTTAAGTCAGCCATAGGGTTCCAACAGGTCACAGAGAACTCTGCAGCTCATTCAGAACGCGGCAGCTCGTGTCCTGACTAAAACTAGAAAGAGAGATCACATCTCTCCTGTTCTGGCCTCCTTGCACTGGCTTCCTGTACCTGTCAGGATTCAGTTCAAAATCCTTCTCCTTGTCTATGTGGTGGTGGGGGAGCAGCTTTAGCAGAATATCTTAAGAGACTGACAATGCCACCTGAGGACTTGCACCCCAGGATAGGAAAGGCAAAGTATACTAATGGGGGATGTACAGTATAAGGTTGGTGACTGGTAAGGCAGAGTCCAGTGCACTACAACAAGTAGGAGTGGTAGCTGTGTCTTCCAGCTTTGGTGGGACAAGCTGATGACAAGGCTTTCAAATGAATTAAAACTACTATTAGGTTTAGGGACAAGTAATAGACTACAATCAAAGACGGCTGCCACCCCACTTATACTGCCAGAGCATCGAGGGACATGGTGATTGATGTGGCTGGGAGGAGATCCCTCATTTAGGCTAACATAGTCATCTTCATAAAGCCAGGTTTCTGAGAGACAGGGAGCATTAAGTAATCCACATTCAATACTCCTGTCCTGAGGAATGACAATGGAACTCCTAAATTCTGTGTGGTTTTCAGAGTTGCTGAATTAATTGACGAACAAGAACAGCTTTAGGTGATATTTAGAAGCATTCTTCATCAATTCAGAAAATGATTTAAAAAAGAGGACAAGAATTTTGCCCAACCTTTTCATACGTACACAAGATACGACACAAGTCACAGTTTGAAATCACTGGTTTATGTGAAGTTCACTCCTGACCTGAAATGAGAGATCAAGTTAGAGATATTCCAGAATAAACTACATTTTAGAACCCTGAATGCTTTATTTAAAATATGCACACATAACACTTCTCCTACACAACAATACATATCAGTACAATAACTTACTTTGTAGTAACACATTTAATTGTGAAAAGGTTTGTGGCACAAACTGCCTGCAAGCAAACAAAGGTTTCTACTTTGGCTTCCAACGATAAGAGGAGTGAAGAAGCCTGAAATACCCAGAAAGAACCAAAGAAAAACCACGGAAGCGGAAACTACATCACATCAGTGGTAGAATCAAACGTGTATGAGAGACATCTACTGTTGCGTTTCCCGAGCATGTGTGCCCCGTGATGCAAGAAGCAAACAATGGCTGCAATGGTGTCTGGGCAGGTGAGCAAGGTCCCCACTGTCATTACATTCCTAAAGTCACTGTCCGAAACCTGAAAAGTTTTAGAAAAATAATCATCATCCTTAGAAATTTCTGAATAGAACCTTCGGTGTGAAATTTCGCCACAATTGCCGTGCGGGTTTACTCGGGTTATAGCCGAAGCCTTGTTTTTGAGAGGCCACCTCCACCCGTCAGTCTCTTACCGGTTCGTTTTTCAGCGAGAGTGGACGTCCGTGCCGCTACAGGCCAGCCTAAAAAAAAAAAAAGAATTCCGTGTCCCGCCCTTCACTGGCGCGTACCGAGGCTACACTCCCACGGCGGTCAAACGTGACTCAAATGCAGTGACTCGGGTCGGAGGTCGGGACGGCCCATCCTCTTGAACCTGACCACCGGCTTGCTCTCGGGAACAGGCCCGGAACCGGACATGTGTCCCATGCTTCGCAGCGTGCCCACGGCCGAGCGAAAGGATCAAACCGGCGCGAAAGGAAAATCGGAATGGAGCGGGAGCGGGACCTGGAGGGTGGCCGAACGTTTCCGAATCGTGACGGCCGAAAAGAAGGAAACGGCGTGGGAGCATTGTGACTGCTTTGTGACAGCTGCGATCGCTTGAGACGACGGCATGGGTTTGCACCGGTGTTTTGTGTGCAGGGCCGGCACGTCTCTCTCCTCCTCGGACGACGGGATGATCCCGTATGCCGACTTTTAAGTAGTACATTTTCTGTTTTATTCCCCCCACGGCGCTGAAAAACAAATCTACAAGCCACACGTGTTCCGTTGCCATTCATTGCCATGGACGCACGCGCGTACACACACACACACGAACACGCCGAATCCGTCACTGAAAATGGCAAGAATGACGTTTTTTTTTTTTTTTTTAATGGCCTCGCGTGGCTTAGGAACTACAGTGACCAGCCGTTTGAGGGTGAGGGCACGTGTTGTTTTTAAAGAGCAGGTGCGCGTTCGTGACTTACGTCTCGAGTGGGAAACCGTGAGCCGGCGAGGCGGGAAGGTGGGCGGCTCTTTTCGGAAAGGCAAACGCATGAACGGCATCTTCATTCGTTTTCAAAAAAAAAGTCGGAGGGGGACCGACCGGCCGTTTCGACCACAGCGTCGGGACACCGTTTCAGCGTTACAGCTCAGCTTCTCCTAGTGATAAAAAGCAAAATCGGTCCGTCGCGCTGTCACAGCGATGGGTGGAGCTGGAAACACGGTACGTACACGATTCATGAACTCGGCTCATTTGAAGACCGCCGTCCGAATGCGACGCCATGGCGAAAGACCGCGACGCGGAAGGAAAGTTTCCACCGAATAAAGTGGACGTCCACGCTGAGGGCGGGACAGAAACAACACTACGGGCAATCCATATGTGGAGGTAAGGGAACCGTCCCCCGTTGAACCCTTCACACTCCCACACATCAGCTGCCGCGTTCTCTCAGATGGCGGTCAATGACTCGCCGTGCTCTGAAAGGTAGACCACACCGTACAGCTCCTTGTCCGTCAAGATACATTGTGATGTGCAACATGATCATCGACCATTCTCTTCTCTGTTTTTCTTCATGTCAATAACCAGGAAAGCTCATGGAAAAAACTGTGTTCTGCATTGAGGGGGGGGGGGGGGTTGCATTTAAAAGATAATATTCAAGTGGCTGTTACATCTATCAGTGTAGGTAAAGGTGGAGAGGAAAGACTTAATATGAGCAGCACGGACACCGAACTGAAAACTAAGAACGCGCACCCTCCACGGACGATGCTATGCCACAGCCAGGCAGTCCAAAAAAACGGGAGAAAATAGCCGGTGGAATACAAGCGAATAAATAATGTACCTGACAATAAATAAGAGAACGTGGGGTGGTCTTGGATGGTGCTGAGGGAGCAGTTCTACGAGGACCAGGGCCAGACACCGGAGGAGACTGCAGTTCAGCTGGCCGGCTCTGCCGCCCGACAACAGTGGCCCCGCCTCCAGTGAGCAGCTGTGCAGTCATCCACGCTTCCCCCCCTGCTTCATCCATTCAAGTGTCTACAGTCTTAGTGCTCTTCTGACTTGCCGCCGTGGAACATCAGCTGTCCATGCTGCAACATTCTGTCCGGACAGGAAAGGGACAGAGGTCGCGTCTTATGTTCAGTTCCCACGTTCATGCTCACCGGTTGTTGCTGCGAAGTCTTCGCAGAAGGGAGCAGTTTCCCGCCAAAACTGTTACTGTATTCAGGATTAACGTCTCTACTGCCCAAAACTAGACAGTTCGTGTTTTCTGTTGCCAGGAAGAAGGAAGAGGGAAATAGCTAACATCCGTGTTAGCATTTGAAATGTTAGCATTTGAATGCTTTGAATGCCGAGTGCTTTATTGTTGATGTGGTACTCATTTCCAGTTTATTAAAGGGGACTCAGAATGGATGGAGTATTCATCCTTGCTCCCTTGTGTTAATATCGAACATATGAAACATTTCATCTATTCATCTTACATTTCATTCGCCCTGTTTACATGAGTTTTAATTCTGAATAAAAATGAGTTCCGCTTTAAAAAGACCATGTAAAAACACGGAATTTTGAATGAAAATGACTATTCTGAGTGAAAATTAATTCCGAATAAGGTGGGTGCTTTATTCCGCTTTTACAGCCAAATGAGTTAATTCTGCGATCATGTCAATCTTTATTCCTTTTAAGGTTTATTCCGGTCGTACAGTGGAGAGCTCTGCGCTATACGTTGAGCACTGATGAATTCAACCCCCCCCCATCCTGCAGATGGGGGGGGGTTCAACAGCTGGGGACACAGAGAGACTCTGCACCATAGACACAGACAGACACTGGACCATGGACACAGAGAGACCCTGGATCACGGACACAAAGGGACTCCCAGTGCCATGATGCACGCACAGCCTCTTGATGACTTCTGCTGTCCAAGGTCGATATAGGGGATTTAACGCGCTTACCATGTAAACCTCATTTCGGAATTATTATTAACAAGGTAAACTCCAAGGAGAATATTTTAATTCTGGACCATTTCATTCCAAACAATTAGTTCAGAATGAAAAAACATCATGTAAACGTGGCAAAAATCCAATATTTAGATACGATAACCATTAGTAACTTAGCGAAATGATCTGACACAGGCACACACTGCACAGCCCAGACTGATTTGGAATTTGTCTGATGTGGCATGAGATCTGGTGGAGGCTCATATTGATAACTGCTGAACAATGAGGCAAGAAAGGGATCATACACATCTGGTATGTGCATGCATGCTAAATGTCTTAATGTTATTGTCTCTGCGGGTGAGGAACGATTCAAACTCTGGTTTGGTTGTTTTTGATTGGATATTATTTTCAGAACAATTTGTGGTAATGATTATTGTGGTGCTGTTTTGTAAGATTGAGATTGTGTCTGTATGTGAGGTGGAGGAATATAGACATAGACACCATATTTTGAGTTCTTCAAATGCTAGATTTTGTGCACTATATCCAGACTCACAAATGTGATGCTTTGAATGATCCCCTCCCTTGTATAGGGATGTCTCAAAAAGGCATTACGCATAAGGATTTAATAATATTCAATATTAATTTACCACTGCATTGCTTTTATCTTTTAACAGTTCTGTTAATGCATGGTACCATCATGTTATAGAATAGATTCTTACAGTTATTCCAGGCCTCTTTTCAATTACAGCCTATAGATGCCCGTACATTGCACAATTTATGTTTTGGATCATCAGGCATTGACATTTTAAAAACAAGGTCCCCTCGCTAAACTTGACTCACTGTTTTGTTCAGTTGTTTGGACTTTAACTGTTCATAATGTTACTTTGTTTGTAATGTTACTGTTACTAATGTTACTTGGAATCTCCCCTAACATAGCGCACGCCACAGTCAAAGAATTGAACAGCCCTCAATAGCATGATTTCACAAGCTCCATATTTTCATTATAACGTCAGATGTTAACTTTCACATTCATACCATTGAGTCCTTCTGCCTCCTGGACATCCAGAAAAGGGGCAGGTCCCCAGATTCGGACAGTTCCATCGTCAGAGGCACTGGCCAGGAGCCCAGGAAGGACAGGATTCCAGCTCACACAGTTGACAGTGCGGGTGTGTCCGGTCAGCTCTGCGATGGGCAGCTCACTGCGCTGGTGCCATATGTAAACTCTGTGGTCTTACGGGAGACAAGACATTCCATCAGATCATCACCATCATTAATACCCCACGTTAAACTCAAACCCTGCAGGCCACATGGAGCCCGTCACAACATCTTACGTAGTCTATGGGCCTGATTTACTAAGATCCCAGACAAGGGGTGCTAAATTGCGTGCTCCTGGTAAGATTTTGCGCGCTTGGTTTGCCACACAGTCACTGACTAGAGGAGTGGAAGCTGCAATGATGGACTTTGTGGTCATGACCTCCGGCTGTATGTCTTGGACACTCGGGTAAAGAGAGGGGCTGAGCTGTCAACCGATCAGCACCTGGTGGTGAGTTGGGTTCGCTGGCCAGGGAGGAAGCTGGACAGACGTGGCAGACCCAACCGCTGCTGGGAATGCCTGGCGGAATCCCCTGTCAGGGAGGTCTTCAACTCCCACATCCAGGAGAGCTTTGACCTGATCCCGAGGGAGGCTGGAGACATCCGAGCGGACCATGTTCTCCACCTTCATTGTAGATACAGCTGCTAAAAGCTGTAGCCGTAAGGTCTCCTATGCCTGTCGCAGCGGCAACCCTCGAACATGGTGGTGGACATGCTAGTCCCCCATATCTCCATTTGCTGTCAGGTCAACTGTCGATTTAAGAGCTGGCCATTTGTGTCCGGCAAATCAAGCGTCATGAAGATGTGACTTTTTTAAAGTTGGTGAAATATGTAGGGAGAGCGTGCATCTGGCCCCGCCCCCTGACTTTTGAAAAAACTTTTCAGAACTTTTCTTCACAAAGCCATTGAGATGGTGTTCATACAATCAGTCGACAGGATTAAATCCTTCAGCAGAGTTTGATGCGTGGAAATCAGCAAAACATGACTGAAATCAAAATGGCTGACTTCCTCCTGGGTTGTGAGCACTGGCATTTGGGCACCTTACACATGACTACCCATTTCCATCCTGAGTCCTGGCCATTCTCGACTTCTCTCGAATTTCATAAAGAGACATGTTCATTAAAAGGCCAACAAATAAGACACACCCAGAATGACCAATTACGACAAATTTTTCCGCATGGCCTCAGAATTGGACCTACATAATACCAACAAAATGTCGTAGAAATTGGAAAAACATTTTAAGAAATATAACTTTCTGTGTCTATGTTTCTATGTTTGTAGCGCCCTCTAAAGGCCGACGTGTGCCAAATTCAGCTCATAGCCTCACAGGGGGATGTCAAGCAAGGGTCTAAAATTTGGTGTCAATTTGGTGTTTGGCCTTACCAGTTGCCTTAAAAGGCACTGTTAAGTGCTATGTGCCATGGCAGTTGGGACAAAATCCCAACACGGAGTCTGAAAATGTAGGTTTTTAAGTCTTCGCCATTTTGCAAAGGCGGGCGTCTGTACCAACCTTCCAAACTGCATATGCCCTCACTTGCATGGTTGCGCCTACAGTACCACTTTTTTAGTGACAGAAATGGAAAAAGAAAAAAGCGCAAAAGGAAAGAAAAAAAAAAAAGGAAAAGGTCTTGGGATATGTGTACACATATCCCAAGATATATATATATACACACATACATACATACATACATAAAATATTGTATTTGACAAAGCATAGAGATGCTCTTGACTATTCTTCTTGTTAGATACAATAGACAAGAGGTGAGCTGAGCTTTCCACTACATTATACTGTCACAGTTACACTCATTACCTCACAGTTACACTCATTACCTTCACTGCCACTGGCAATAAAGTCTTCATTGTGCCCTCCGAAGCAGGAGTGGATGGTGTAGAAGCCCTGGGTTACCCCTTGGTACTTCCTCACCAACACCCGGTCCTGCAGGTCCCATAGATGCACTCCCTAAAAAGAAATAACCTTTTCAAAATCAGTGCTGAACGTATAGATAGATAGATAGATAGATAGATAGATAGATAGATAGATAGATAGATAGATAGATAGATAGATAGATAGATAGATAGATAGATAGATAGATAGATAGATAGATAGATAGATAGATAGATAGATAGATAGATAGATAGATAGATAGATAGATAGATAGATAGATAGATAGATAGATAGATAGATAGATAGATAGATAGATAGATAGATAGATACTTTATTAATCCCAAACTAGAGACAAGTACACTGCCATGTGAAACGTAGGGTTGAAAGAAACATGCTGCTGACCTGAGTAGCAACGTTGAGCAGAGCTAACCTTCCATTTCTGGAAACACTGAAAGACATGATGGGGTGGTCTTCCTGCACTCTGGAATGATAGAATATACAACACTGAGTGCAAGCAAATCAAGTACTAATGTACTGTAGGCCAAACACATCAAGGCTGGTAGAAAAATGGGAAGTCACAAAATATATTTTACCAGAACTATCAGGTTACACAACTGCAAGAGTCATAGAAACCATTAAATTAACAGAACAGTGTGAAAACCTGCAGCAACACAATACTTTTTGTAACTGGGGGTTAGCTTGCCTTTTGCCTCCCATGGAATAATATACAGAATATACAAGCATCCATGATCAGCAGTAGCAATAGTAGATCGAATTTTTAGAAGGCAGTGCTATATGCTGTAAAAGGACAGATCAGGGAGCATAAAACTACACAATTATGGTGAGTACACATCACATACATGGGTTATAGCCACTGCCTGTGGAAATATACATAGGTTATGCCCAGTTGTGGAAACAAATCACAGCATTTTACCGAAGTTCACTTGATTGTCTATTTGCCTCTCGATTCATTGTGGGCATAACATGCATGTAGCACTGTTAGTGAACACTTTCACTTGGTTTTGAAGGACTTTCAGGGGTGTTTTATTCATAATTGCTACTACTCTTTGAATCCATGTTGGCTATCCATGCCGCCACCACGCCTGAACGACTGTGGTCGCTCAAGTCGCTTTCAATGCGAGTCCTGCGTGAGGCTGCCTGGCACTTAATAACGAGACAAATGCCAAACTCAGGAGGAGTAGCCATCGCAGGCAAAGTAGAATGTAGAATTCATCTCTCGCTTCAATTTAAATCCTTTTTACAAAAAAAGATGCTTCACATCTTGTCATTCCCGCCGAGATGGCTACTTACATGTTCCTATCTGTCAAATCCTCAAAGTTGTATCCACGGATGCGTTGATGAGTGTCTGATGCCAGTACCGTCCGACCGTCATTCAGAAACCACAGACACTGCACACGAACGCCTTCCCATGAGTCCAGCAGATTTCCATCCAAGTCCTGCCAGTCAAGAGAGAACAAAACGTTCCTCAGAACACTACTGGCGTCAGATGATGATGATTGTCGGCTTCATTGTCTGGTTTCAACAGTATTACATTTGGTCCACATGAAAGCCAACTGAATAAAGGTTTACAATTTTTCACCACCCCGGGTTTGATTGAACCACAGCCCCGGACTATCCTGTTATAAAAGTTCTCTTATGCCGGCTCAAATTTACATACAAGCACATGCCCTCACGTAGCGTCAGCTGTGTGTCATGGTCAAGCCATGGATTTCTAGATTGTCTCAATCAAAGCAAGCACCTATGTTGGATTTCGGAACAAACTCGCCTGAAGCGAACCGTGTCACTCAGGATGATGGTCGGAAGCAGTAAGCTAAGTAGACAAAGTCTGCATAGGCACTGTTTTGCACTGCTCTTCTCTCCTCTCACTTCCTTACTTGTATCAGTGTTTGCAGCTCTGTTTTGCAAGCTCCTCAATTCCAAATTTCTAATGGAATTCCACTGGGCAAGATCCCAGTTCTTAAGCTGCAACGGATGAGGAAGTTGCTTAGTATAGCCGGGTAGTTTATTGGGTGTTCACAGCAAACCTTAGGGTAACCCTACTGTCAGGCAGAAGTCTGTGAGGTTGGTTTGCTGTCATGCTCGTATGCGAAGGAACGAAAGCATCCATATTGATTCCACAAAATGAGCCCCGTTCACTTGTCAAACGGATTAGGAAATCCATATTGAAGGACACTAAAACTGACAAACAGAACACTGCTAACATCGATGATTTCCACTTTAGGTAATCTGCCAAAGGCCAAATTGTTTTCTCAATCATTCATTAATATCAACATCAAATATAAGTATCAGAACAGCAATATTAACAGTGAACTGTGAGTATGACTTGAATGCATTGTTGCCACTGATCACAATATTGATTTCTTTTGGAAATCTGCTAACTAAATATTCATGTTAATCTGTAAGCATAGATACCATGTGTGGGCTGTAAAAAAAATAAAACAAAAACCAAAAAGCACTTACACACTGGTAGAACTGGCCTCTCTGGCCACCTGCGACAAAGCGTTTACCATCAGGATTCCAGGTCACACTTGTCAGGCTATCTTCATGGGACTGGCTCATCTTTGTACGCAACTCCCCTGTCTAAAGAAGAAAGTCAGGGGAGAAAAAACAACATGCTGATTGCTTTTTGTCATCTCTCTCCCATTCAAACCTGCTTGAGAAAAACGGGCAGCTGACGTTAAAGGAGAGATGTTGTACCTGAACGTTCCACAGCCAAAGTTCAGAGCAATCATCTGGACCACAGGCTACCAGATAGGCATCATCAGGGCTCCAGGCTAAGTACGAAACACCATATGCATGACCCTCCAGAGTCTTCATCAACTTCAACTGCTGAGTTTCCTGGTTTCTCCAAAACACACAGACCAGTCACTGAGTCATCTCATCTCTCGCACACTCACAAGGTTCCAAGGGACTGAGGTAAGTTAAATGAATGATTGATTACCGTATCAACGTGCCACACTATGACAGTGGTGTCTTTGGACCCTGTTGCCAGTTTTGAGCCATCATTGGAAAACTTGCAGAACCAGACTTCATTGCAGTGCTCAGTGAGAATTTGCTGAGTGTAGCAAGGGAACTGTTTTCTTCAATTCACAAACAAAACAAAACAAACACACACACAAACTCTTAGGCAAACTACATATAGTGGCAGTGTCTCATAGAAGTATATGAGAAACGCAGAAACATTATATCTTTTGAAGTCCAGGACTGCACCTCTGTTGTGGCACAGTCTATGAGAGGTCTTACCGGCTGCATGCATGGTCCAGCAGCAGGGACACAGAGTCCAGTCCACTGTCCAACTTGGTGTTGTGGTAGAGACAACGCTCCCTCTGCAGCTCTACCGCTTGCTTCAGCAGAGTTTTCAGGCGGCGAGGGGGCAGCATCACTGACGGAGGCAGGTAGGCTGTATGCAAGCAGGAAGGTTTGATTAGCTCAGTACATGAACATCTGAGGGGGGGCAGTAACTTGCATATCAAATTTGACCCAGACCAAGCAGTTCTGATAAGTCCTAACATGGACCTTTTTCTATTTTTTTATGCAGTCCTGCTTGCTTTGGTCACATGCTTTGGACATGAATCCCACCATAGGTTGAATCTGCTGCTCTACAAGCTAGAAATAAACAGGCAATCCTCTGTACGTACTCAGGCCAATAGAATCCCTTATTTGTAATATCATACAACATGAACAACATACTGGTAAATATAAATACCTAAACAGGCTGATTTATCTAAGATTTCAAATTTTTTCTAACATACCTTTTACTGAGAGGTCAACATACAGTCATAGAGTATATATCAATGACAGTACAGTAGTACTGTGCTAACTGTGAGTCAGAGAGCACTCACTCTGTAACTTGTCCAGCAACTTTGTTCGGGAGGTTGTGCCTTTGCCGTCCCACTCCGCTTTGGATCGCAGGTCCTCTGTATGGCTGCACATCAGGTACCTTCGAGACAAAGGATGACAGCTCAGCTATTGTTGAACACAATCAAAGCTGCCTTTACAGTACACAAACACCAACAAATACACATCCGTTCTAAGTATCCTGACACGGCCCTGTTTGGAGGAGGAGTGTGAGCTCGTGTGATATGCCATGTTTCACACATATTGAAGCCTTACTGATCAAACTGGTCAAATCTTTAATGCTCATGGACACCACCAAATCCTACACAAGCAAACACCTGTCATCTGTGGCGAGGAAAACTAAAGAGAGACAGTTTGAACAGAACTAGGCTTCGACAGAACAATTGGCCATGTGCCTTGACTGGTCAAGCAGGTGAGAGATGAGATGATAAAGACGGTTAAATGTTATTAACAGGAATACGACAAATGTGTATATAGAATCAGTATGATGCGCTATGTTTACAGTATTAGCAGAAGTGTGATTAATGCATTGACAGCAGGGACGTATGACAGTAATCAGCATGATTATCATTATGAGCTGAAAAAAAAGAGACTTTTTTGCTGATAGCTAATAAGCATTGATTGGCATTGCACTCATTTTCAGTCTGTTTGTCTTGTGCTGCCACTGTCGTGTGCATGATGTCATGGAGCGCCACCTAAAATGTAGCAACAGTATGACCACTATGGGCCTTTTTTACTCAAGAAAACACGAATGCAGTGTGCAATGGACGTTCAGCCAAAGCTCTGAGAGGCAGTAAAAAGAGGTGTACTTCTTCTTCTTTAGCCTCCTCATATTCTTTCTATATGCTGTTGTTGTTTTCATGGTGAAATCCATACTCTTAAAAGATTCCTCCAGTTTGTATTGACTCAGCAAGCCTTCTCAATTATCAGAAATGGCCCTTGCTGCTGATTCAGAATGCTCTTTCAGTCGAAAATTCTTCTAAAAGAATCTACTGCTATGAAAGCAAAGCAAAGCTTACATATAAAACAACATTTCCTCTAAAAAAAACTACTGCTATGAAAGCAAAACAAAGCTTACATATCAAACAACATTTCCTCTAAAAAAAATCTACTGCTATGAAAGCAAAGCAAAGCTTACATATCAAACAACATTTCCTCTAAAAAAAATCTACTGCTATGAAAGCAAAGCAAAGCTTACATATAAAACATTTCCTCTAAAAAAAAAACTACTGCTATGAAAGCAAAACAAAGCTTACATACACAACAACATATAACATTTAAAGTGAACTGAGCTAAAAAAAATCATCAACATTGGGGAGAATGCATCTGCTGGTAAACTGACCCACTCAGGCTGTGGATGCGCTCTGTGTTGTACTTGAGAGGCGTGAGTTCTGCCCTGAGGACCTGGAGGGCCTCCAGCACTTTCCCATCTTCAAGATACTCCAGGTACTTCTGCTGCAGGAGCAAGAACTTCATCCGCTACACAGAGAGACCAGAAACCCAGAGAGCAAAAACAACAGAGACTAATGCAGAGTTAATGCCAAAATAAACATTTCTACTCTACTTTTCTTTCCCAATGAGAACTGATCAGGGAACAATGAGGAATCATCTTTATAAGCAGTATCAATCATAGAAGCTGAAAGACTAAATTCTTGTAAATAAACATTTTGAGCGGCAAGAGAGCAAAGGTGTCACAAGATAATAAAAAAGAGGCTCTCCAGCTGTTGTCTGTTTCTTATGCTTTGCATTACTCTGAGTGTCTGAGTGTCTTAAATAAAGAATTTCTGTGTCTCTATCAGTAGATTCCATTACAGTTTTTCTGGTCAAAAGTGACATCTTAAATTTAGACCAAGTGTGACTTGTGGGTGTTTCTTGTTTCTACTATGCTTTGTGCATGAGCCCTTGCATAAATGTATTCCCACAACATCCTAGAATCTTGAATTGTATGTTATCAGATTTGAAAGAGTTAAATCACTTCCTCTGTCCATACATACTGAGCCATCTTATCCTTATGTCATGTATGTTTGCTTCTTTTATACACACTTTTCAACACACCACCTTAGGAGAGCATCACTGTTTTCGGGGCTCAGGGCACGAGCTAGGGGGTGCTCCTGCACATGCCATGTAAACCATCCACTGTGGTGGAGGGGGTGGTGTGAGCGGTGTCTCTCTGGTGGGGACAGGGGTGACCATCACCGTGCCCTGGGGCGACACTATGAACCGCATGGCTAGGGCTTCCCTCACTCTGGCTACTGGGCCCTGAATGGCCCAGTTACCAAGAAGTCCACCCTGATGCCTGCTCTTGGAGGCTGTCAGGGCACAGAAAAAGAGGAGGGTTCTGAGGTGGGAGGGAACCCAGTGGGACCTGCCACATAGGAGGCTGGCTCTGTACATACTGAGGGACTAGGTGCAGAGTCTAGTCTCTGTAGTGCAGGTGCCAGTCCCTGGCCTCCTGGGCGTTCCTGCCCAACATGACCAGCCAGCCCCTCTACAGGGGTGAGCATATGACTGGACAAGGGTTGCCTGACCCCGGGTTTCCCTAGGCTCTGCAGGGCTGTGGCTGCTCTGGCACCCTGGCTTCTTCCCTGGCTGCTACCTGGAACATGCAGTCAGGACTCCCACCTATCTAAGTGCCCTTTATACTTAACTTCTCACTCAAGCCATGTGACTGTATACGGCATACTGAGTATACTGAGTTCTTTTGGTGGTCACTGTTTGTTGTCACTGTGCTCTTTTTCTCTGCTGCAAAGTTTCTGCAGCTAATTTCATTATTGTTTTTGCTTGTGTTACTGCGATCATTATAGGGCCAAGGATGTAGGGCCTGGGGGACCAGCAGTGCTGTGTTTTTTTCGTACTTTTTCTTTTTCCACTTCTATTTTCCCATTGATAAAAGTGGTACTGCAGGCCAAACTGTGCAAGGGAGGGTTGTGCAATGTGGAGGGTTGGTCCAGATCCCTGCCCTTATAATGCAGGGGGAGCTATAATCAGTGGTGCACATAACTTGTATGCAGGCTTTTGCATACTGACAAAGCTCCAACCCTCCTTGACAAGAACCATTGGTTTGCGAAGACCTGTTTATGAAGCCAGAAGTTTGACTCTCACGGGGCTGGAGCAAGCAGAAACCATAGGGCCGGAAGGGGGAGGAGAGAGTGACGGGCATAACTTTTCACCTCCATCATCCTCAACACCCACTGATCCATACAGTCCATACTGGCTATAGAGAATAACAGCTGTAACAACGGGATTTGACACAGTCTATTAATCTAATCTCCCTTCATGAAACTTGCGCTCTCTCCTCTGTGTCCCCATTTTCATGCATTTCTTTAAGCTAATAGCTTATAAATCATCGACTTATTTGCAATGACTACGAGATCACGCACTGGCACGGGACACTTGAGCTGTTGAAGCTGGTGTGAGTTTTCAATGGGAGAGAAACAAAGCTACACAGAGCGAGAGCGAGAGAGAGAGCAAGAAAAAGAGAGAGAGGGAGAGAGAGCCAGCAAGGAAGCAAGCAGAGCTCCCCATAGGGTTTTTTTTTTAAGTAGGAAGATGAAACTCTGTACACGTGTAAGTTGTCCAGACGCAGGAAAAAATATCTTTCACGAATCATCAGAACCAAACGACAGAAGTCAGCCATTTTGATTTCAATGGTAAACTTTTGCCGATTTCCACATATCATAACAATTAATTAGCATCTCTTCAAGAATAAAATCTGCCGGAACTACAAAGGCATGAGGAGACAGGTGAATAAAAAGATGCCGTCTACATTTGTATGTCACACATGTTTCAGATCATTACATTAAATATTATATTACATAATTATTGTAATAATATAACATATTATATAACATAATAACAATGACAAATAACTCAAAATGACAGGATACTCTGAGCTATTATTTGGCACATACTGTATGTGCTCATCTGGTGCAACTCCACCATAGTGGAAAGTCTAGTCCCTCTTGAGGGCCATTTGTGAACCACACACACACACACACACGTGTGTGTGTGTGTGTGTGTGTGTATGTGTGTATATAGATAGATAGATAGATAGATAGATAGATAGATAGATAGATAGATAGATAGATAGATAGATAGATGGATAGATAGATAGATAGATAGATGGATAGAGATAATATTCCATGACATTTGTGAAGCTAAGACTTTCCTTGTTTGAAAAACTGACTACCAAGTGTGAATCTCATATTTTTTTAAATTTTAATGTTTTTTTTTTTTAATCTGTCATGGTTTTTTTTCCCTTGAAAGCACAATATCCACGATAAACAATATTAATGGCCTGCGTCTCAAACCATGCCTTAACAGCATTAGATACTGTACATGGTCACACAGCATAAGTAATTTTATATGAATAAGTTGAAGCTGAAGAAAATAATGAATTCATCAACTAATCGTCCATCCTGTCATCTTGCCCGCTTTGCACGTTAATGGTGTTGCCAGTCTGCTGTGTTGCTAGTTCGGCAGACCAGGACAGGTCATCAGAAATCTACTGATTAATGACTAATAAAATCATCACCAACATTTTCAGAATTAGACGGGTTACACTTTTAAACCTATTCAACCTTATAAAAAAATTCTCTGATATTAACTTCTTGAAACTCGTGTCTTAAGTACATCGTGACAGTAAACAAGGTTTATTTTCATTTTGGCTTTTGTGAAACATGTTAAGACATTTTTCTCCATGTTTCCAACATTTTATGGTGTACAAAAGTGATCGATAAATCAATTTAACAGATCAATTGGCTATAGAAATAATCATTCATTGCAATCCTTGTTGCAAACAATTACCAAAACAATAAATTTGAACAAGAATTTAGAATTTTCATATAATAAAAACAATGGCCTCATGCGAGACAATACATGTTCAAAACATATGGTGACTAGCAGAGATAGTACAAGTGTGTGTCAATGCAGTTCCAGACATAATCTTTCTCCACCAAAAGGAAACACCTTTGTTCCTATGAGACATGGTGGAAATAAAACAATCATAGGAGCAACCTTTTGCTGTCATGTCTCCATTGACCAAGATTTAAGGCAAGTTAGTTTTGATGTTACACACCACACTGACTAACAAAGTGTCTGTTTGCAGGGTTGCAAAGCTTGAGCCTTACCACTATAGCACTTGGAGAATGCATAAGTGCCTTCAGCTCATTCAGATCACTCTCAGCCTGAATAAAGGGGAAAGAAGAACAAATAACACCATATCAAGTCTGCATGTTTTCCTCTGCTGTGGATACAGTGCACAGATTCTGAAGGAAATTATAACTTTGCTCCACCTTGTCCCACTCTCCTTCCATGACATGACTGCGAAACCTGGTGGCAGAGGGGTGTTCTAGTCTGCAGCCGGACTCTTGCATCAGGAGATCCACCGTCTGGCTGCAAACAAAATGCATAGCAGAAAGACAATGAATTTCCATAAAGCCGACCACGTTACACCAGCCAACTCATCACTGATTTCAATGTCACTGCAGTCGAAACATGGGCCAGGTAACAGGATGGACGTGCACTTGTGTAAAAGCTTGTGGCTCAATCGGGGCCACCGAAGGCAATGCAAAGTTAAAAATACTATTGATTTTTTAAAAAATTCTATTGGGTCACAGAACTTTAAGAGTAAGCACTGTCACGTATGGCCACTGCTTTGTCATACATGAATATGTACAAAACATAATTATGAAAACATTTTTTCTTTTAAATGTTAATGTAATTCATGAATAGGAAACATTATGCTATTCCAATTTCAGAACATCTTTACAATGCTATAATG
Source organism: Karalla daura (assembly GCA_029224185.1). Classification (NCBI taxonomy): domain Eukaryota; kingdom Metazoa; phylum Chordata; class Actinopteri; order Chaetodontiformes; family Leiognathidae; genus Karalla; species Karalla daura. The sequence continues at coordinate 24,265,324 of CM055191.1, forward strand.
TCAAATGCCCATGGTGAACATGTGTTGTAGGGGTCCAGTAACCCACCCACAAGATTCCATGAAATGGGATCTCCGCAAGATTTGTACAAAACTTGGCATCAGGTTGTACCATCCAATCAGGACGGTCAAACCGGAAAGTGCTTTGCTTGGATATGGCCGCCTTGCAACTATAACAGGAAATGATACAGTGCAGTTGGTAGAGAGAGAGAGTCCCGTGAACGGGAAATCAGAGGTCTTTTTTTCTGACAAAATTTTGCACAGTAAACAGGTGAATGCGCGTGCATATTGATGGCATACATGCACTAATGTTTCCTTGTGCTGATGTGGAGGAAAAGTGCGCCTTAAGATGTGAACCTGGCTGTCCAGGTGGGCAGGACACGCTACAGCTGAAGAGCATTTAAAGGGACAGGCACTACACCCCATCATTTAGAGCAGGGCTGCGAAAATGGTGTTTATAGAGAACCCGGCTGTGCTCAGTCTTTTGGCTTTACGGAATGTTACTAGCGTTACTTTTAGACATCAGTGAACCATATCAAAGAAGGTGAAATGAGCGTACGTATCCTTTAACCATCGTAACTGTCAGAGGAACCCACAGAAGCCCCAATGCAAAATTCAACTTGGGATAGATTTACTTTCCGATTAACGTCAAACTGTAGTAGTAACCTTACATAATCGGACTCGGATCTGAAGTAATGTGAGCCAAGTTGTTTACATTACAAAAAAAAAACAATCCACACAGTTCTGAGATAATCACACAGCTGGGGTAAGCATAAGCCGACTCTATATGTCATGCGTCTATGCCTATATGTCATGTGTCCTGGGTTGCCCCCTCACCTTCCTGCAGCTATAAAAAACTGACAATGGCAGAACACCATCACAGCACTGAGCCGCTCTTTTGGAGACAGGTGACTGAGTATCGATATCGGCAGCGTACGACAAATACTACGAAACGGCAACGCGGAGGAGGCCGGCGGAGAGCCAGGGGGAGCCTGTGACGGCTCCGATGACAGCGAGGCGTCACTCACTTCAGCCCCAGGTCGTGGAGGTGCTGCCCGACGAGCCGCACCACGTCCTCCTCGCACTGGGACAGCCGCTTTTTCTTCTTGCACTCCGCCGTGCCGCTGCCGCCCGGGCTGCCGCCCGGGCTGCCGGGGCTGACCTGGGAGCACGGTCCGTTGTTGTTGTTGTTGCTGCTGCTGCCGCTGCTACCGGCGGTGTTGCCATTGGTGCTGACTGTCGGGATTCCGTTCGAGTGAGCTGCTCCCGCTGCTCCAGCCGAGGAGGACTCGCCATTCTGCGCTCCGTTGCGGCAGGACAGCTGGGAGTCCCGCTCCTGTCCCGCTCCGTTGGTCTGCATGCCGAGCGGCTTCGATCGGGGGGTGGGGATGGGGGGGTGGGAGGCCCGATGGAAGCACCTGGGAACACTGCGGAGAGACGGGGAAAAAACACCGCTGCAGCTGCCTAGAGGCCCACTGACCCAAATGCAGTCCCGATTCGCCCCGTTTTCTGGTGGCCGGGTCTGTGTGTTTGTTTGCTGACGCCGATAACCCGTTTGTCACCTCGGATGACGACGACGACGGAAGCCGCAGCTACTTCGACCGCCGCATTTCGTGAGATTCGACGAGATTAGTCATTGTCGCTGTCAGCTACTGTTCAGGCCGCCTTGAAGTTGCTGGGTAGAGGTTGTTATTGTTGCTCTTGGACAGCTGCATCCTTATTATGGCTGTGCGCTCTGACGTCACCGGAAACGTCGTTTTATCGGTGTGTACGCCACGTCGCCGACAGGGGGGGTTGTCCGTCTCCCGTCAGCCTAAAAACTGACAGGAGGGGGTTAGCCGTTAGAGGTCAACGTCATGAAAACACTCAGTACATCAACTATACGCGTCTACAGATGTGCAACTTTCACCAAAATGTGAAAAAACACTGAAGAAACTTTGGTGCACTTAAACCTAATGCAGTTTATTATTAGATACGTCACAGTTACTGTCAATGCATAAGAGGCACTTTGAAACAGGAGCGTTTGTGTTTTTTTCATCCCAGATTCCATAGATGCAGAGTTGGATCCAGGACTCCAGGAGGTCCCTCTTCCTGGCGCTTCCTGCTACATACACTTTTTTTTTTTTTACTCTGGACTGATTCTGATCTATAAACTGGTAGCCATCAATACATGTATCTCTGTATACTGTCTTGCTTCCACCCGCCTGTCCATCCTCCTCTGTCTCTCACCCTTAGGTTTCTCCCTTTTTTCCCCTGTCATAGTTTTTCTTGGGAGTTTCTTGGAGGGTAGAGAAAGAAAGAGGAAATTCTGATTTTTTTTCCCCCTTAGTGTAACACTAGAACTGCTAACTATGTAACTCTCTTTCCCCTTCTGCTGCTGTTGTCCATGCATCTCCTCGTCTATGCAGAGAAGGTTCTCTGGATGCTCATCAATTCTGGGTCCTATCTGGAGGGTGGCGGGAGAAAGCACCACCCTCATAGCTCAGTTCGTAGAGCTTGCATCCAGCGAATGCTAGAGCCTAATTGGTGCCCCGGATGGGAGTACCCTTGTTCTCCTGTGTGTTTCTTCAACTTCAACTCCTCAGTCTTCTATAAATATTTGGTTTGCAATGTTTCCAACACTCCGAGCACCTAGGCAACTTATATCAAAACATGAAGCTAGAGAAGTCTGCTCTATTTTTTTCAATTCAATTTTTTTCAAAATTCAATTTTTTGCCAAAAAATTATACCTTTGAACTTTAACTCGCGGAGGTGGACTCAACATTGATTGTTTGAAGATTTCATTGTATTATGCATTCTCAGTGAATTCCAGTTTTTTGCCCCCCCATAAATAAGTAATGAATGGGAAAACTGGAACAAAAAAAATACAACCCTTTCTTTTCCCTGGCAATTGACAGAGACACACACACACACACACACACACACACGAACGGACACACACCCTGGGCCATTGGCCAATTTCCACGTGTGGGAATTTTCTAGATGGAGTTCCACTGTATGCCTTTTTTGCACCTTTTCATGTGCCATTTCAAGCTCATCCTGCAGTCCATTAGGTCCATGCAGAGCCCGTGTTGGCTCAGATTTTAATTGTTGCAATGTGGACGGAGTTAAATGCTGGACGTGCATCTCTTGCAGACTGCACGCCCCTCTTTACCTCTCTGATGTGAATTATTAAATGGCTGCACAGAGTGCATCAGTGATTAGGAAAGTTGAGGTATCAAGTTATAATTTCAGAGAGCAATCTGCAGCTCCACTACGTTATCAATGACAAAGAGAAAGAGATTGAAATAGAAAAGCATAGACTGTCATTATATATGTATAAAGATATATATTACATATGCACCATATGAAAAAGATTAGCCCCCCATAATTTTGAACTGCCCCCTCAGTAATATCATCCTGGCTACGGGACTGTTGGAGCCATGATTCAGGAAGTCAGTCAATTTGATTTGAATGTTTTTCCTATTTGAAGGAGCTCCTCCTAGCTATTTTGCTTGATAATCTTCAAATTATGTACAGATCATTCAGAGACAATGCTGAACAAAACTTGTGAAAATAATCTCTGTAGGTCAAACTGAGTGGCTGCTAGGATGTAAAGAATCTTTCTCGCAATTTCACTTTGAACGGCTCTCATGTCCACATATGTACAGCTTTAAACTTGCTGGACATGGCTCTGCCCTTAATGACCCGATGGTGTATTTTAACTTCCCACCTTACTCATAGCACCCCCCAGTGGTAAGAGAACGTGCCCAGTACTTATACTAGCATCTACATGGTTGACACACAGGTCACGGAGTTCTGACATGAATGGCCATCTGTTGCCAACGGGCAACAGATGCTGTTCGTTTTTGCTTTTCATTAAGAAAAAACGGCGTGTTGGCCTTGGTTACAGTGATATGTTTTTTTTTTTGCGTCCTCTGTCGGGGCAGTGGTTTGGACAAACCCTCCAAATTGGTTTATTTACCCTTGAATGATTTAGCCTGCAGTACCACTTCTATCAATGCAAAAACAAAAAGTGGAAAAAGAAGAAGATGAAAAGGAGGACAACAAAAATTCAACCAAAACAATAGGCTCTCCAACCACACTACATAATCTTGAAGGTGCTTGCAATTCCACATCTGACTGATTTTTTTTAAAATTCTTGTGTTTTGGGTTGCCTCTTGTAATTGGCTAATCGATAATCAAAGTTGACTGGAATTGAAAATTCTTAGAAAAAGCTTAGAATTGAAAATTCATTTGTAATCAAAATGAGAACTGAATAATTGTGACAAATTGAGTCTGGAAATGGGGCTAATCATCCAATCCTTGTATATTCCCTGTCTTTGTCCCCTGTCCATTGGAGATAACCGCCAACAGGCCCAGTGACACCATTGTGTACACAAAAGGTAAGATGTATGGAGTGGCATATGAGTACGATAAAAAGCCCTGATATCTCCCTTTAAACCTCCCTGAATTATTGTAACAGTACTTCAGTGTTCATCCGTAATCAGTTCAACCTGTAGGGATGTTGGGGAACTGTCAAGCTCTTTCAAAATTATAATATTTAATGTGCAGTCATCATGACACTTACACCTTTCTATATTTGATTATTTTTAATCAACACACATTTTGAGAACTCAAAAAAATGGAGGACAAAATCTGAGGAAAAGCCTTCAACATAAAGCCAAAATTGGAATGAATAGGTAATGAATCCGTAATTCAATCCACAAAACTAGGAAGAAAAATCAATGTTCTGAATCAAATTGAGACAAAAGCTGAATGGTAACAAACATTCGAACAAATTTAATCTCTTTGTTGCCTTTTGATGGCCTCAGTTGGCCCCTGCTGGTGCGGGCTCCCCAGGTGTTTTTTGTGGAGTTGTGTTGGTACTCAAAAACAAACAAACAAAATAAATCCACCTAAAATCATAACACATTATTGTTTTCCCAAGCCTGAGATTCATTTCAAATATGAATCATGAAACAGCAAATGATCCATGTTTTGGTATTTTCATCTCAAACCATTTCTTAGTCATTGGCACTTTCACATGTGTAAGAAAAGAAAGATTGTCCTAGTCATTTCAATAAATAAATCTGACCAATAAACACAGTCTAAACTCTATATATAATGAGTACACATAATTCTTTTCCCATTTCTTTAAATAAAACAAGATTACATTATAAAAAATATAAATTAAAGGGGAAAGTATAACTGAACCTTTCTTTAAAACAGGAGTGGCAGGCTTGTAGAAGAAACTATTGCACTTTCATCCCATTCTATACAAACACTAGTGGTCTTTACAATCAGCACACCAGTACACCTTAGCGGCTTCCTCTCAGTCATTTGTGTCCATTCTGCTGCACATGACTGCTAACACATCCAAACCCATCTATAAGGGGAAGGTTACAGACATTGTAGGCATTACTACATTATGTAGTAATGTCAGATCTAGTTGAATGTCATAAATCCCTGTGTGAGGATGCTGGCACCTCATACTTTTTGTTATACAATTTCAGGTTTTTACTGCAGTTGGTCAAAAAATGTCACGCCATCAGGGCAGCAACACTTGGATGCTCTAGGATGGACGTGCCAAGATGACTGACATGTGTCAGATAACGGGAGGAAGCATCCTTTTTTAACACGTAGAATCAGATGATGTCAAGTCACACGTTAAAAAAACAAAGCAAAGACAAAAACAGCGGCCCTTAATTCTCAAGCGAGCACAGGACCTGACACAAATGCAGGAACAAAAATAATGCCTCGTCAGGCGATGCTTGCGATTCATGAAGTGTGTATCCGGGGCATTGTTTAGATCGGCGTGAAGGGCAGGCGCTCCTTGTAAACCAAGACTTATAATAAGCAGGTGCTCATACATGTGGCTGCTGAAAACAATTTCATGAGACATGATCAAAACAAGCAGATTGTAAAACCTCAGGACGGACTTCATTCGAAAAATGGAACCCCATTTCCTCTTGGCTCGAACATGACGGTACCGTTGGGATGCATTTGCTGGATGGGAGGACGGCAGAGGGTTAAGGCAGGTGTAAACACAGAAAAGGTCCGCATTTCCAGCGTTTGCAGGACTGCGGTTTGAAGAGAGCCAGCTACAGGTCACGTCCAGTATATTTTCAGTTGTGAGAAAATAAGAAAAAACCATGACACTTTCTCGTGAAAGGCAAAACAGTGCAGTCAGTCAACAGTGTTGTGACAGAAAATTGGTTGACTGTCTACTCAACTGCTTGTTGAGGCAGTCTGAGGGAAAATTCAAATTGTAAATGCTGAGTAAATGGGGTAAATGCTGGTTTAAGGTCTCACCATCAGATATTAGCATCTGGAAAGCGATAACATGTCACCATGTTACCAGGGGGAGGTTTTAACGCAGATCTTGTGCAAACAAGACAGAAAGGCTGCAAAGAGGTTGCGTCTTAAAGTATGTTTGTTCCACAGCCGGTGCTCGTTTTTTTTTTTTTTTTTCTTTGAACACTGGCGATGGAATCCTTCCAATTCAGTCAAAACATCGTGATCCCGGGTGATAGGCACTTCCTTAAATCCACAATCAGTGTCAAAACAACTTCTTCCCATGCGCGCGCATGTGGTGGTGACACGCGCCGTCACCACGCCCTCCCGCCGAAGATACAGTACGGACATGACAATCTTCATGTTCACCGCAGCTCAGGGGTACACAGACACAGGGCGGCCAGCAGTGGGGTGCGCGTCAAAAGCCGATGAGCGGAGAGATCAGGAGGACGTCTGTGTCAAAATACACTCGGGACTATGCACACACTCTCAAACACCCACCGATGGACAGCACCAGATGACTTCCACAACATGTTTTTGTTAATGCTGTGGAAGGAGAAGAAACCTGTCGCTGCATTTGAATTGCTTCGACTTGTGTGAGTAAGCCTCATTATGAAACGCTGAATTCAAAAGGCAAATTCAATCTGAACAGGTCAGTCCATTCTGCAAAGGGAAACTTAATATGGCTGAAACTAAACTTCATACGGGAAATATTAATGGCTGAAGGGTTTGGTCAATTTCCATAACCATTTCCACTCTACAGTACATATAGAAGGCGGTAGCTCCTGGAACGAATACATCATTTTGACCGATCAGTAGCATCTGTCAGCATTTAGTCAATCACCTGACAAGCTGACACCAATTGGACATTGGACAGGGCAGCGTTTCTCTTTCTTTTCAGCTGTCTATCTGTCTCTCTGTCGATAGATAGATAGGATGGATAGACGGATAGAAAGATAGATAGATAGCTAGATGGATAAATAGATACTCGTTGGCACAATACCTTCAAACTAATTAGTTGTCTAAGATGTACTTGTCTTACATAGTCTGCGTCTGTATGTCTGGTGCTCCCATCTGTCATTACACTTTCAGGTCTTTTCGTATTAGTCCCATCATTGTTATTTGTTTCATCTTGAGTTTTGTTGTTACAGGGGTGTATGAGGTGTGTCAGTAGTGTCATTCAGGTTGTTTTAACCAAATGACTTATCGTTCCAAAGACTCTCCACTCTTCTCTACGTCCATCACACATCAGATGCTTTTGCTATGTGGCTTTTGTACATGTGTGTGGTCCTCAGCTGTCAACAACCTGGTGTGGAAGAGTGATAGAGGATCCATTGATAAATGAGCCCTGTTTGTCTCTTCCCTTCAGGAAGTACGTGAGCAGTTCGCCTTTCCCCTTCACAAAGATGGGTCCCCTCCTCACAAAGCGGAAGCCATACTCTTTCAGGATATTGTAGCAGTCCTCCACCACCTGAAAGCAACACACATGAACACGAAAAGTTTTCACTCTTCTCTACTGCTCAGAATAAGCATACCAGCTTGGTTTAAAAGGCCTTCACCACCCAGAATAGTTTTAAGGTCACATCCCTGTAGTTCTAGGATACCACCAAGTAAGTATTGCACAGGAATTTTGGAAACATTACCTGTTGATAACTGAAGTATGGTGTTTGTGTGATAAGCACTGATAGAGTGCCGGGAGTGAAGGACACACAACCAGGCAGGGCAATGAGGCTTTTCAAGACCGTTTGAAAGTTTGTGCAGAGACCAGGAGTAGGGAACACAGCTGAACATGTGACCCAGGGATGATTTCAATTCTACATATATGTTAGAGGTTGTGTAACTGGAAGGAGAATGTTTATTCAATGGGACCTTAAATAGTTGTTTTTTTAATTGTTCTCTTATGTTAGTAGAGGAGCAATGGAATATTCCTTTAATTAGAAATGCCCCAGATGCTATTTTACAAAACCCTTTAAAACCCTTTCACTAAGGACTACTTTTACTATTTATTTGTTTCTGCATGGAAATTGCAAAAGATCACAAGACAATTCCACTCATATTAAACTGAACAGAATCGCAGACTGCTGCTGCGTGTGGCTGCTGGTTCGCCCTGGGTCGGGACATTGCACCTTGTCTTCTGTGTCAGATGGTTCATTTACAAACATAGGTATGTTTATTATTCATGCATACAGGTTCAACAACTTCTGGAGGGACTGATATGTTTTAAGGGGACCCACAGTGGTAGAGTGAGGGACTCCCAGTATGCAGGCATATAACACAAAAGTGGCTATATCAACAGCTTTGAGTGCAGCACAGTGCTTTACCTGGATGTTTCCCATCACTCCTGTGGATTCCATGCGACTGGCCACATTCACAGTGTTGCCCCAAATGTCGTAGTGAGGTTTCCGGGCTCCAATGACCCCAGCTAACACACCACCCTTATTCAGACCTAGCGGAGAATATTGACAATTTGAAAAATGAACACCATTATGTTTAGTTAGAGGCAACTAGAGGCAAGTTAGAGGCATGTTACGGTCTAGGCGTGAGTATGACTGATTTATGGTGTGTGTACCCTACAAAATACATTGGCAGTCTAACCAAGGTACATTCCATGCCCCTGACCTGTGTTGGTGGACTCCCACAAAACCATTGGGTGCAGCGTAGGTAATGGATGAAAGTCAAATCAATGTTTGTTCAGACAATACTCAAGAAATTTGTCTCTTTATCAAAATCTCAAGACTAAATCAAAACCTCCAAACAACACTAATTTTAATGGTTTTTGCCTCAGTTATAGTGACATATTCGATAGTAGGTAGTGATAATATAACATACATCATATATCAATAAAAGTATAATACATATATAAAATATTCAAGATTAATCTTCATTTTTATCTATATATCTCTTTTATTTATCCTTTTCATTCTATTTTATTCTCTTTTACTGAGAAAAAATAAAACAACCAAAGACCAGACGAGAAACGCGTAATCTCATCCATACATCCATGGTATTACCCATAGATGGATACCCATTATTGTTGAGGGAGTCTGCTGATGCTCATTTCCAGCACACACTGGGCTATGGAAGGGAAAACACCCCGGGCAAGTGCATTGCAAGGTACACACATGATTCACTATTTCACTCAGACTTGAATGCATATTTTTAGATTATGGGAGGAAAGCAGAGCACTTGGAGGACAGAAAACTTATGTACACACAGGAAGGACATGCAAACCGCCTCGCTGTGATGCAACCACTGTACCACCACAATGTTTCTGGCTCCACTTGAAAATAACCTCATTGTGAAAGACCCCAATGGAAGCACAATGCTCTGCGAATAGAAACTGTCATCTGTGGCACCCAGTGCTGATAGATGGAAGCCTTTATTTGACACAGACCTTTTTTAAAAATACACTTTTTTCCCCCAAATCTTTTCCTACCGTGTGCCACTTTACTCGGAGATGTTTTTCCACCAGCACTGGCTGAACAGGTCAATCTGACGACTGTCCGAATGTACAAAATTTGGATTTCACCTCTGCTCTCTGGCGAGGTGAAGACCGCTACGTCTATGTTTTCCTTTATGATAGACTTAGTTCTGATGTAGCGTGGCATCAATTCCTACAGTGATTGACGAGGGCACGCACGCCTGGTGGCCAACAGAAATACCCAGCACTGCTGCTGTAAAAACAGAAATGTGCAGCAATGTGCTGCATTCCTCTCTCACATTTGCCTTTGTTTTTTGGTTTTGTGTGTTTTGTGTAGCATTTGGCTGTCAGGTGCATTTGACCATTTTGACCATTTTGGCCATTTTGGCGCATTTGCCCTTGTTAACCACCGTATTTTCCCAATGCTGGAGTTATATCGCAGTATACAGTTTGTACCGGCACACAGAGCCGGATAAAGGGTCAGCACATACCAATGCGGAGCATGAAGTTGTTGAATGACTGGTAGTTGATGTTCATGAGCGTGACTTTCATGGCAAGAGCAAAGTCTGCCAGGTCAGCCAGGTGTTGCCAGCGCTCTCTGTCCGACTGCTCGTCCTTCTGCCGGAAAGAGAGCAGACACACATCCAACGACACCTCAACGACGCCTTCACCATCGCCTCGATCTTTCGATCTCCAGTCTCCGCTTTCAGTCTTAGCGTGGGGCAGAAAATACAAATAAAAGGCTGACCTTCATGTAGGTGTAGCCATTGCTGATGTCCGAGGTGACTCCTGACGCTGCCATGTAGGTGCTGCCGATGGTCTTGATTTTAGTGATGCAGCGGAACTGGGGTTCATCCAGCAGCTGAGATAAAAACAGGGGAAGTGTTTACTCCGACAAAGGCCGAGTGACTCTAACCCCGACCATTTCAAAAGCATTACAAAGTGTTTTCAAAAGATCCTGAGGAATCTAGACGCCCTAGAGAAAGAATTGAGATCTGAATGGCATGAATAACACAACGGAATTGCAACAAAGATACGGAATAACAAACAAGATTATAATAAAAGCAAAAAGCATTACAATAGCTGAGAGGAAAGGTGAGGTACATATATAGAATGTAAATTAACAATTAATACTGTACCAGTAGCAGTATTACACAGTAAATTATTTTTCCTGCCTCAATTAGTGTAATTTTGCGTAGGGAAAACATGATATTGAAAATGATATATTTAACATCATCAAGAGTGTGATCTAGAGCTGGGGTTATTTCTTATTTGTGGACCACGCTCCGCATCCCAAACCAGACACCAACCCATCCAGAGACACAATTGCAACTAACATCTCACTGAGCATCATCCAATTTGATGAGTTCATGTCTCGGCCCTTGCCTTTAAGTTAACCTACATTAAACAAACTCAGCTTGAGCAGTGTGCAGCACTGTGATCTAGCGGTGGCTAGATCATAGATAGATCAGCTGCTGGAGAATGCCGGATCCTGTTTTCATCATCCACAGTTCACCATTGAACAAGGAGCAGAACAGGGGACATGTGAATAAAGGATTTATGGAGGCCACTGCTATAGCGGTCCTTAGAGGCAGTGATTAAGGTGAAGTGGTTAGTAGCGCTGAGTAATTCTGCGTCAGAGGTTAGGGACAGTGTCCATGTTTTATAATGTTTCTAAGGCAGAATTTGTAATTTGGTTTAGTGTGTGGGCAGCTTGTGAGCAGTTCTTGATTGCTGTGTGGTCGGATGCATCAAGATTGGCTACTTGTAGATTAGAGTCCATGATGACCAGCTCAAGTGTGTATCCCTTGATATGGCCTGGGAATAAGTGGAGAAGGTGAAAATCCACTCTGCTCTCCTCTATCTTCTTGTATATAAAACCCCTGCTGGACCCTCTGTGGACATATTCAGGATGAAGAAGGAGCCCCAGTTGCCTGATGATAGTGTCGTTCACTGGACCACTGTTGTCGGTGAGCTCCAGCTGCTTAGATGGCAAGTACTGAAGCACGGAGGCCAGCAGGGGCGGGACAGTAGCGGTTGGTCACAGTTGCCGTGCACGCCGGTGGATGACACATATGCTGGAGGGAATTGCAGCTGCATACGAGCACAGTCAAGGGATGCAAACATTATTAGCCAGAGGACTGGAGAAAGCAAAGGGACGAAGCTGGGCACACTCTGACGCCAGGTGTCTCCGGGAGGAAACTGGTCAACTGATTGAGAAGGCCATCAGCCATGCGCACCCAGTGCCGGAGTTGCAGCACTGAGACCCAGAACTGTTGCTGTGGAACCAGGACAAAACCTGCTAGCACCAGGGCAAGGCACCTTCGCGCTTGCACAGGATGGAAGCAGCAGGGCGGCGAGGTAAAAGTTTGTTAGCAGTGAAGTCAGTGTTGCTGAGAAAAACAAAAAAATTACAAAAGGTGTTTTTTTTTCTCTGAAGCAGGTATGATGAACGTGCATGGAAAGGTCCCAAAAAGCAGGCAGGCAACTTGACATTCTCCGGTAAGAACTTCTTGGGGTGCTCGGCGATCTGTGTGACATACCCTGTTATATGGAATTTGGTTTGTAGAAGATAAAAGGAATCATTCCAAAGATTGCCACAATATGATTTTGTCATTTAACAGTCACCTGGGGGTACCAGAAGCTCAAAACAAGAGTCAACAACACCAGAAAAGGAAAGATGTTTGCAGAGAAAATTTGTCAAATATTTCATAGGCGCGACCCACATATGCAAATGAATGTTCCTTAGAAATGTAGCATCATCTCAAAGCGAAATAAACAGGCTATCAAGTGGTATAAGATTGACTACCAATAAGCATGTTACAACAAAGAAATAATCAAATACTAATTTCCTCAATTGTTTTGCATAGGTTACATATGAATGATGCCAACCTTTTACATGATGAAATTTTCTCTGTCTGGACCTCTTTGAGTTGTAACTGAATATCCATGGAATACAGTGTAGAGACTGGAGTGCAAAATAGTTCAGAAAGATAGTGGTTTAATCCTGTAACAGCTTATTTATTGAAGTATTGAAGTTAATTTGGGCAAGATGTTAAATGCCGCATTGGTCCTGATGATGCGCATATGTGCTTTGGTTGAATGACTGATCAACATTCATAATTAACTGGTTTGTGATTAAGTGTCAGAAATCATACAAAATAAATTACATTTTCACAGAAGCCTGCATTTTGTCTTCATAACTGAATAGACATGTTTAAAAACATGTTTCAAAACACATTGAAAGACCTATGAAATAAGGCAAAAGGCAGTGCAAAGTTTACAATACAGTAACTAAAACACAGAAAGGGGGAAAGGTAGCGAAGACACCTTACACTGTCAAAGTCTGAGATGATCTCATTGAGGAATCGTAAGCATTCGATCCCTCCATTATTGATGCTCTCCTCAGTGTAGAAGTCAGAGAAATTGGGGATGGAGGCAAACATGACTCCAATCTCATCATAGGACTGACTGTACAACTCCTGGAAGAAATTAAGCAGACACCAAACACTTCATTGAACAAAGTCAAAATGTGTTTAAAAAATTGACATTGATGTCATCAATCACAAGTATGAATGATAAAACAAGAAGGCTGCCGCTGAAAAACTTTGGAACATCAAGTCAGTCCACACTAAACTCATTGTTCAATTAGATAAATAGCAGGTGAAATATTATTATAGAAAACATGTAATTTAAAATACTTGTAAAAACCTATCTACCTATATCTAAAAGTAAGATTGTGAGAGGATGTATATTCTGAACATTATCACAAACTACCTGCATCTAGAATGAGTTTAGTGTTTTTATTTCAACCTTGCTGCTCTTGGATCTCATCTCGGTGTCCACATCATATAGTTACCATTTAAAATGAATTCGGGAAAATTAAATGAAATTAAAAAGAGTCTCCACTGGATGGTACAGCACGGTACAGTGGGGCCATCACAGCATGGCCACCATGCTTTCTCTCCATGCCGCTGCTCAATGTTTGCTGCTTGTGCAGCTGGTGCATGACATAGTGTACTACATCACCGTGTCAACGCATCTGTTGAAATTAAAAGATCGGCCACTGGATCGGCCCCGTTATCGGATACCTGATCCAGCTATTAGTCTGTTGAGGCTGATACCTGATAACAGCATCTGACCCCTATACAAACCAACTGCAAAGCCCATTATTCACTGAATTGACACACTGAAGCAGCGCCACATTACAGCATCAAATACAATGGTCCTCTCAAAAGGCTTGACAATGACGACATTTTGGCCTTAGAGCTTAATGGATAAATGGAATAATGGATTTTGGAAGAGAGACATAAGACATAAGACTACACAACAGCCATCAGTCAACCTGAGTCAACATGAGTGACATCACTAGTAAACAAGCACACCACGAAATTTGCTATCATTGTGAAAGTTATTTTATTTTTAAAAAAGCCAGTAGATATATTTAAAGTAGCCAGTAGGAATGTGCCAGTAGGTATATTTAAAGTAGCTTGATTCTGCAAGAGATATGTAATAGAGGGTAATGAAACGCAATATGACTCCTGGTCTGTAAAAGTATTGTCTGATTTGAAACTGGTCCACAATGTAACCACTGAGGACTGTGGCTTGCCAATGGTTGTTGAAAACTCTTTGTTTGATTAGACCGACAACCTTCCCAAGACAACAATAATCATTCATGAGGAAGACTTATGAAAGTTTGGGGGCTTGAAGATCTGCAAAGGGGAGTTCTGCTAAATATGAAGATAATTTACCTGGCTTTGTTAACCTTGAAACGCCAACTCGCCTAAAGTCACATTTTCACTGGAACCTTTAGTTCCTGGAATGTTTAGTACCTGGAACTAAATACCCTGTGGCCTGCTGTCACCTGCATTTGCGGAAAAGCACAGAGTGGGGGAGACTATGAAAATGAGGTTGACATAATGCAGTACATTGCCCACCCAGATGCTTCCATCACACAAATCTTAATCATATGGAAGTCTCTTTTTTAAAGCTTGTTTTTGTAGTTTCATGAGACTTATACGTAGCCAGCTCCCTCAGTTAGTTGGCCCTCAGTTAGTTGGCCTTAGCACTAGCATGTCGCTGGTTAGCCTTAGGTTTAGTATGTAGTGTTTAGCTATTGGCTAGGGAAACTGTCAGGAAAAACATAACAAGCATTTACTTTTGGCATCGTTAGACTCTGCATCCTCTTGTTAATCTCTTGTTAGTCCTCTTGGTGTTAAGTTTAAAACATTGCTGAGCCTTTTGTGACTGCTGTCCTGGAAAATGGCGGCCTGTGCCTGAGCAAGGCATTCAACCAATTGCACCATTTACATTCACTCATTTGGCAGGCGCTTTTATCCAAAGTAGTGAGCGACTAGTATTAGCGCTTACAGTGCAACAAGACGGTATTGTTGGGTTGAAAGATATGAAGATTTTTTTTTGAAGAGCAGTGACAGCAATAGCGAGGAAAGGAGCTGCTCTCGGAAGAGGGGGGTCTTCAAGGGATTTTTGAAGCGAGATAGGGCTGTCCCAATTCTGATGATCTTAAGAAGTTTGTTGGAAGTTTGGCACCACAAAAACAGAAAACAGTCTGGACTGTGAGTGCCTTGTGGGTAGGGATTGCAGTGCCAGGTGGAACTCTTGAGAGGAATCCAGTGCTCGTGAGGGATCATAAAACTGAATGATGGAATTCAGGTAAGTAGGAGCAGACTCAGAGGTTACTCTGTACACTAATGCCAGTGATTTGAGTTTGATTCGGGCAGCAACGGTAGCCAGGAGAGGTTGATCAGAAGCGATGTCTCTTGGCCTTTTTGGCTGGCCGAAGGTGGCATGCTGCTGCGTTCTGCACCAACTGTAGAGGAATACGGGAAAACCTGCCAGGATAGAATTGCAGTAATTGAGGCGGGAGCTGGTCATTGCCTGAACCAGGAGTTGAGTCGCATACTGAGTTAGGTATGGCCTGAATTTTCAAATGTTGTGGAGAGCAAAGCAGCGTGACCGACAGGCTGCTGCAATGTCCTCTACGAAAGAGAGCTTTTTAGGGGTTCTAACTGAGCAGAAGCAGGAGGAGCTGATTTCTATATCAGTATTGTGGTGGAGGAATTGTTTCGGGGAAATTAAGACTTCAGTCTTAGTGATCTCCAACTCAAGACTGAGGTGGAGATGGTGATCCATCGTCCACTTTGACAGAGAGACGAAGAAGAGATCTGTTCAGATGCAGTGGGATGGTCTGGTTGGAAGTAGAGCTGGATGTCATCTGCATGCAATGGTATGACAGGCTATGTGAGCAGATGACTGGGTCCAAAGAGGAGCACATGGCAGCAAGAGGAGGCCCCAGCACTGATCCTTGGGGCACCCTCATGGTGAGTGGAGGAGAGGAGGAAGTTTGCCCTTACTTAAACTTTGGTGGTTCCTCTGAGTTTCTGTCGCAAACAATAGAGCCATTTCACTGGAGTGGCCGCTCTTAAAGCCTGACCAGTTAGGGTCAAGGAAGGTGTTGTGCATGAGGAACTGCCCTTTCAGTGGCTTTCCAAAGGATGACAGGAAGAGAAAGTGGCTGGTAATTGTCAACCTGAGCTGCTGAGGGTGAGGGGTGACCCCAGTGAAGGCGTCCTGAGCAGGGGCACCGCCCGAGCCTGCTTGAAGAAGTCAGGAAAAGTTCCAGAGGCCAATGAGGAATTGAAACATGCATGACAGCTAGCACAACGGTAGGGGAGATGTTTCGCAGTAGATTGGTAGACATGGGATCCACTTGCTGAAATGCCGCTCTTCATCGCTCCGGTTCTTGTGGTATTTTATCTTTTTTATAGTCCTGCCTTAGCTTCCTTTGTTTCTTTAGCTTATCAACGTCCTGCGTTAGGACCGTTTCTATTCACCTTGTATACAGTATGCTTACCTTAGACAATATTATCAGGAAACACTCCATACTCCACATAGCTATGATGGTGACAAAAACAACAAAACAAATGGAAACAATCAACAACAACAACAACTTCAATCTTGCCGTGATGATCCATAACTGGCCACTTGGCTGTACAAATTTGTATTATAATTGTACATTATAATAATATAAGCATATTTTTTATAATATAAATATATGTAAATATGCAGCATGGGAGGTTCAGGTCGCTCATACTTTCAGGAATGAGCCTCCATGATGCTCTACAAACCGAGCCAACACTAAACTGCTTTTAGGGGACAATTGTCTAACAAGGATCCATCTATGGGTAATCACAACTTAAAGTCAGAAAAAAAAAAAATTCTAAGGAAATTCTAAAGAGATGCACAAAGTCAGTGTCAATGACAGATTTTGATCTTCTCTCCTGTCGTTCCTCAGGCCTCCCTGCCACTATAGCTTTACAAGTAGCAAAACAAAACAAATAAATAAGTAAAAGTGCAATCAACCAATTGTGCACCAAGTGTGTAGGGACAAAGGGTTTAACCATTAACCTACAGGGAAAAGCTATGACTGCTCTGCTATTGGCTGTTTAACTTTGGCTATGAATGACAGAAATAATAGGACGAGGAGTCTCCACTTCACTACAGCGCAATATGACACGTTAATAGAAAAAGCCCAACAGCAATGACAATGAGGGGCAAGTGTGGATGTCATGTAGCCATACTATTGAATTGAATGCCAACACAACTTACTCATTAAGACTCCACACCCTGAATATGGCTTTGGTTTCTTTTGGATCTCTCTCTTCACATGACTGGCTTGGACTATACTTAATTATTTATTATTATTATTATTATTTAATCATCTATTTTATTCACATATTAATTGATTATCATCATTATATTACATACCACAAAGGCAGTGAAATGGGCAGGTCACCCAAGTAAGAAATATATTACCACAGGTCATATATATATATATTTACTGCTTGCTCAATTTCAGTGGAGGTTTCTCACGAGACTAACAGAAAAGACTACAAACGCATTTGCTCCGAAAACTGCAGTCTCCATAAAGAAAAGGCAAGCAGATGAAGAATACTAGCAAATCTACAGGTGTGCGTGTAAATGACACTTCTTAGCTTTCTCTCATCACCGAGACTGTCAGCAGTCTGTCAGTCCATCAGTCACTTGTGACCAAGACGTGTACTGGCAATACTGGACAAGACCTTGAGGTGGAGATCAGGGTCGCAAGACTTTGGACAATCAGAACATCCACACATCATGGACAATTCTTCTTGTGTCAATTACAGACCGATGTTTGAAGTGGCTCTTGAGGAGAGTACATATGCTGGTACCTGATTAATTCCAGGCATGCAGTGCTATGGTATGGATTCTGTGGCCTTTAATGTTGTTCTTTTTAACACCATCGCATGGCATTCTGCTGTAAAAGATGTTTATAAATCTTGAGTGTTTTGGCATTGTTGTATTCTTTGCCCCGTTCGGGCATGTGAACCAGGGAAAGAATAGTTTTTTTTTGGTTCTTAGTTTAAATCTAGGCTCAGTTAGAGTTATAGCCATTAGATTTCTTCCTCTGTCACAAGGTTTCAATAAATCTTGTTTCTGTTGACAAAATCTCTGCATCTGAGTCCTGTTTCGAGTCCCGGCCCAACAGAATGTTCATCTGCTCCCTTCATTGTCTCTTCCTTAGGTAAGGGTACGGTTAATGTAGCTTTATTTGTCTAGTGGGGGAAATTCATTTCAGACTATACTGCCTCTTGGTTGCATAGCAAATATTCCACACACAGGGCGACATCTATTGCATCATCTGCATACATGAGATACATGACATACAAGACATACGCGACACACATGATGCATGAAGTCAGTCTGGCCAGCGCGCGTGCATTAAGATTCCATAACGACATAAAAGATGATCAGAGCTCAATAGAATACATAGATAAGATAAAGGGGAAGAACTTGCTGTCTTGAATAAAAACCATGAGAAGAATCATGAAAGAAATCCTCCCCACTGCCTAAGTGGGGAAGGCCTGTCAACATGGGATGTGTTCAAATTGTGATATTGATGTAAAGACAGAGAGAATTTAAAATGCTAACTTTACTAATAAAGATCTCTATACACACACACACATATAGAGCAGATGTATATATATATATATATATATATATATATATATATATATATCTGCTCTATTAATCATTAATGACCAAAAGCCTTTCCTCTTTTCGGTCTAACTTGCCCAGCTACTGGCATGTAAGGTAAAACAAATAAAACATGGAATTGGTGGGAAATAACACCTTTTCCAACCCAGACAGAGAAAAAGCAAGGCCCACGTTGACGTTGGTCTAAGGATTTTACCTCGTCTCTCTTCTTGGAGCCAAGGAAATGCCGAGCAACATGTTCAGGCAGCATGTTGGTCACTAGCGCTTCGTTCCAGCGTCTCATCTCGTACACTTTCTCCTTCTGTTCATGGACCTCAATCTTCCATAGGAATAGGGTGCGGGCAAGTTTTTCCACCTTCAGGCAACGAAAGGGACAACATTCAAACGGGACAGAAATCTGAGCGCATCCATCCGTCATCGCAAGTGCATCGTAGTCAATGGTGTCGCAAAAGTCACACATAAAGCGAAGGCAGAAAGTATACCCCTGAACAGGTCGTCAGTCCACTGCAGCATACACGCACACACAATTAACTCTCACACATATATAGGGGGAGATTTAGACTCCAACTGATGTTTTTCAATGCCTATATTTGGACAATGGGAAAAAAACAGAGTACCAGGAAAATCCCAACACACAAATTGGGAGTACATGATTCGAAACCAGTGACTTCCTTTCTGTCAGGAGACACTGTCACTGATATGACTTCATCTATTTTGATTCATCCATTTAATTTACTGACAATCAAGGCTGCACAGATTCTCCGGATATGTACTCGAGGTTTTCATCGTGTGGTTTTTTCAGCTTGCTTTTTTCAACTCTGTGAACCTTAAATAAACTGAGCTTTATTTGGTTATGAAGGCTTACACTGCTGATAGGTGGACATTTTTAGGGGTTCGTTCTTGTTCCTGACCACCCAGTTTTGACCTCTTTCGTCCTGTCTCCATGTCTCCTGCCCACCTCATCAACCCTGTTTTTGCCTGACCCCGATCCACGGCGCCAGGCTCTTGTGCTCTACCATCTTTTGTCTTATCCAGATCACTCCTAAAGTGCAGAGCCCATCTAGCCTCAAACGGAATCAGCAAAATCTGAGCCACGAAAAAAGGTGTCAAAAGCTGCAGTTAACTGGATGAGGCTGGCTCCAAAAATGAATCAGAAAACATCCAAGTGGATATCAAAGTCCCTCCCCAACTGAAACTTTCGTCATAGTTTCACTGAAATTCTATATAGATCTTACAACAATCTTCTTCATTCATATCATTAGTCACAACTTATATTTGGAGCAACTTGACAGCATACAAAAGTGAAGAGACAGGAACTTACATGTCTGGAGAAATAATAGAAGCTGATCATCATTATGAAGATCATAACTGTCATTGTAAACCTGGAGGGTACCAAGTATGGCCTGCAAACAGGAACATTGACATCAATCATTTGATAGCAGTGTTGGAGCATTGCAGTTCATGCATGGTCAGCTTCTGAACACACTGTAACAGTTGCCGTATTTAAATTTACTAAATGCATTCATATAAACGATTAATTATGTAGAAATACATCAAAGCCATGAATTACAGGCTAGAAAGTGTTCAGGACCTTTCTGGCATAAATATATTTCATTGTTAGTATAAACTGAAAAGATGGAGAGTGGAGCACCTTTTGCCTGGCAAAGGCAAGATAAGGGGGCAGCAATTTCTGTGAAGGATTTGTTCTGCAGATACCAGAGCAGTTGGACATTTTATTTAGGATTATTTTATAATAAACAAAAGCAAAAAAACTCATTGGACTGCTGCAAACTGAAACATTTCCATTTCTCCTTCATTGGTTCTGTCTTTTCTGCACTTGGGTCCCAAACCTCAAAAGCCTCATAAGCATGGTTTGAAAAACATCTAATTTCTGGTCTCTTTGCTTAATCCTTTGCGCTGTCATGGCTGACATGTTTCTGCAGCACTGCATGGATGACAGGTACCGTTCCCCTTTTTGAGATGGGGGACCAAAGACTATGCTCTAACTACAACACATTGCTCAGCCTCTCTGGGAGGGTCTACACTGGGGTTCTGGAGTGGAGAGTCTGAGATCAAGAGATCAATGTGGTTTTTGCCCTCGTAGCCGAAGACTACAGTCCAGCTCTCCGTTCTTACAAGGGTGCTGGAGCGAGCATGGGAATTTGCCCAGCGAGTTCAGATTTGTGGGTTTGTTTCCCTTTAGGAGAGCTGCATGCTGCTGTATGGAGTAGACGGCTCATTACTGCAAGCCGTCCAATCTGCGGCCCCAGAATGAGAGGCTGGTTCACATCACTGACAGCAAGTCAGAGGAGAAGACGACAATGACTTTTCTATTCTGGTAGAATCTTTTGTCAGGCATCTTATAATTACAGTCGCCACCACTACAGTGAGTACTGTATGTTCATTTTTTTTTGCAGGGTGAGGTTTTCAGATTTTCTTTGATCTTGTTGTGCATGTCGCTGACAGTTCATGAACAGGTAGTAGATCTTGTGCGTGGCAGTAAGCCTTGTCAAACAAGAGGCCGCGTTTGTTACAACGTGATTAGAAACGGATGACACCATGACTTTGCTGTACCGCCATGCTTCGCGTTCCGCTCACCTGTAGTCCTGGAACCGGACCATGTCGTAATGGTCGAAGATCTCCCTCCAGCTGAAGATGTTGACGATGCCAGTGGCCAGAGTGATGAGCAGCATCAGCGTCAGCTTCACCATGTGGCTGACCTGAACCAGCATGGTGGTGGCTATCAGTGCCAGCACAGCGATGTAGCTGTAGTACTTGGGGTTCTCCAGGCAACCATCGGGGCTAGGCCTGGAGGAGGGGATCACGGTGGGGCTGCTCAAGTCTGGGACTTCAGGCAGACAACTCAGCTACAGGGGGGAGAGACATGAGAGACATGACCCTACAGCTGCTTGGAAAAAAAGCATCTGTGCTTACTGACCCAGAATCCAGATAGTTTTTGGTCCTGTTTCCCTGCTCTACATCCAGTGTGATATAATACCTCTGCACGGAGCTAACCCAAAATCAGGTGCACATCATGGTGAAGACTCACCATGTCCACAATATCAGCCATGGTAAGGATGAAGATGGCTGCCATGGCCCAGGTGTTACGAGCCCAGCGGGTGTGGTCAATCCAGGTGGAGAAGGACACCAGCCTCTTAGGAAATACCTTTCAATTGGGAACGGAACACAACATTATTTTCTGGACACTGCTCTAGTTCAGTCTAGTCTGTGCAACAAATCACTCCCTAGTCAGGTTCAGTAGCATTTAAAGATTCTGCCTTTTTTTTCTTAACCTCTTCAACAGGTCAAAGTGTATCCCCAGAAACATTTACAGTGTATTCTTTTCCATTCATAGTTTCATTGTGGAGCTACTGTAGGCCTCAAAGACTGAGCTAATTGTATTTAAACTACGGCGACACAGGGTGGCGTGTTAGGGCTGAATCCCACAGGGCTCCAGAGAGAAGTCTGTGGAAAGTCGCTGGACTTCTGCGGTACGCATTTTTAAAGTGTGACCTGCTCAGGCTGTTTTTTCGGGAAATTGCCTACCCCATCTTTGATATCTGGCATGAAAGAAAATCACACTATATATACAATATGAATATAAAATAAATAAACTTAGCAAAAACCTCTTCATAACTCATAATGTCAGCCTTTGTTTGGCTGAGAGTGTAGCCATTGTCTGAGTTTTGTAATCTTCATCCAATGAGTACATTTTCTTGCGCTCTTTTAGAACAATACTTGAGGGAATGTTCCGTGTCATGTCTTTAAGAATGCTTCTTGACTGGGATAAACGTGGGGGAAGAGCAGACAGAAACTGAACGAAGAACAGCATGGAGCACGAAGCTTTCATTCGCAGCATCTGGTAGGTTGTATCTGGCCATTACATCCTACCACCACCAAGGGACCACTTCTTGAACTGAAACTACACTGAACGGCGCTGTGCTTCAGAGCAAAGCGTCCCGACATAACCAGGCCAGAGTCACCTTGTGCGCTGATCGCTACGTTAGCCTTAGCAATTTGTGATATTGATAGTGCTGGAAGAGCCCGGATCGCTCCACGGGGCAACTCTGCATTATCTCTGGTGCGAGTGGCTGAACGGCCGCAGTTTTTACTGATCTGCCAGCCGCTCATCGATGCCGCTGAGTTTCCATGATGTGGGGAAGTCAAAACCGCCTCTACGAACACAATGAGAGAGAGAGACATTCCCGAACGAGCACCACACACACACACACACACGCGTAATGCTGTAAAGGTATGTGTGTGTCGTTTCCTGCTGTTCGGCTCCCGCTTTGGCGTGCGAGGTCCAGGCCTCTACTCACGACAGCGTGTCCAAATCTGAGGCGACGGACCGAAATTCAACAGCGTAGGTGAAGTTGCCAGTTCAATGGCGTGGAAAGGCGCGGTGACTTACTCTGGGGAAAATGGCAGCCAGGGAACAGACGGTCAGTATGAGCAGCAAGACCTCCCCCACTGCAAAAGTGATGTAGTTGGCAAACAGCCTGGTCCGGGACACAGGAACAGAGAAAAGCCCCGAGGTGAACACATCGCACTGGCATGTTGAGACTCTCTAACAGCACTGTCACGACGATAGCAGCTGCATGGAGACGCAGCAGAAAATGCTGCAGATCGATTTTTTTTTTCGGTGGGCATCCTGTTTGGTGTGACGGAGGCAAAAAACGACGTCGTGAGTAATGAGGAGTGAGGATCTGACTGACCAGGGGTCTATGAGGGCCTCCATGGCAGCAGTGAAAAGCAGGACCACACAGCAGCAGCAAAAGGCGGCTCCGCTTTGTTTCTCCTTCTCCACGGAGTAGCGCGTCTCCAGGTCGGGATCCACGAACCTCAGCGACAGTTTGTTGGTGTGTTTTCCCTTCAGACTGAACAGATGAGAATGAGTTATTACGTTAGCTAGGGAGGGCAATTCTGTATTTCCAGGGGCGACATAAGGGCAAACCATTGAGCTGAACTCGATCTTAAGCCACATAACAATATTTGTTTGTTTTTTTATCCACTTAGTCACTATTCGACCTCATATCTTTAATCCTTTCCATCTCTTGATCTTTAAAGCATGGTTAAGAATTGTTGGTTTTGCACCTTATCTAGGAAAGCTTCAGATGTCCATGTCTGCTTGGAATCGATTCCAATTTCTTGTATTTCTCTGTATGTTTATCTTGTAAGGGCAGTTCAAATTGTAATTCTTCGGTAACTTTTTCAGTAACTTCTCTTGCAAATCTACATTACTGAGTTTTTGACAACAGATCTTTCAGCCAGCCGGCTTTTTGCTTCTAGGATTTGTAATGTGGTTTGCGCATGATGAAACTGACTCCAAGATATTAGTTTCCCTGTATTCCAGAAGGAGATCTTGTCATTTCCAAAGCACCAACACGCAATATGCAGTGTCACATATAATAAGGTACATCCTGAGTGATTACCATGCAAGCTCTGTCAGAGTTTGATTGACAGATGGCCAGATTTTCTGTCACATTTGAACTGAAACGACCCGGGGCTCTTTTGAAAACAGAAGGCTGCTGGATTGAACCTCCCCATCAACAGGTGCAATAAAAATTTTAAGTATACCCACTAAAAAAATGGAAATGCAGAGATCCTCATGTTCATGTATCTATAGCGTGATTCACCAACCACTAGAGTGGTATCTATCAGTATGTAACGGTATTGGTAATATCAAGATGTCGTGATAATAAAAGTGCTTCATTATGGCTGCGGACATGTAATCATATTAAAAGAGTGGGCTGTGGGCAGAAACTTGAGCACAAAGACTACGAAGAGTGAGATCCTTTGAGCTTGCAAAACAAAAACACAGACATAGGAGCGCAGTGAGATGTTTGAAAACATGAAAGCAGACAAGGAAACGGAAATCAAGAACGCTCCTGCAATGACAAAGGCGAGAAGGTAAGGGAAAAACACAGGACAATGTGTCCTGACATACATACATATCAGCTGGGCCATAAAGTATACCCCCCAGCTCACACAAGGCAGCCCGTGCTAACTCCCAACAGTCCTTAATACATATACAGTATATATATATATGCACACACACACACACACACACACACACACACACACACACACACACACACACATATATATATATACATACAGTAAATATATATTATACATTTGAAAATCTCAGATTATGGCGGTACACTAACCAGTATGCTAATTGCTACCCTATGAGGTACACTCCTAAGACCCTCAAAGCTTCTGGTCTTCATTTAAGAAATTACATTATATACAGTTAGCCTCAGAAATATTTGGACAGACACACAAGCTTTGTCATTTTAACTGTTTACAAAGACATACTCCAAAAATACAATTATATAATTAATATGGGCTTAAAGTGCATACTCTCAGCTTCAATTTGAGGGTTTCCACATCCAAATTGGAGAAAGGGTTTAGGAATTATAGCTCTTTACATTCTTTATACCTCTTTTTCAAGGGACCAAAAGTAATTGGACAATTGACTCAGAAGGCTGAAATTGACTCAGAAGGCGTGTGTCTTGTTAACCTGTCATCAATTAAGTAGTGATAAGGGCTGGGGCTGATTCTAGGTGTGTGGTTTTGCATTTGGAAGCTCTTGCTGTGACCACACAACATGCGGTCAAAGGAGCTCTCAATGGAGGTGAAGGAGAACATCCTGAGGCAGAAAAAAAAGAAAAAAACCATCAGAGAGATTGCAGAAATACTTGGAATAGCCAAATCCACAGTTTGGTACATTCTAAGAAAGAAAGAGTGCACTGGTGAGCTTGGAAACTCAAAAAGGCCTGGACGTCCATGGAAGACAACAGTGGTGGATGATCGCCAAATACTGTCCATGGTGAAGAAAAACCCATTCACAACATCTACAGAAGTGAAAAATACTCTCCAGGAAGTAGGTGTATGTGTCTCAAAGTCTATAATTAGGAGAAGACTCCATGAGAGTAAATACAAAGGGTTCACCACAAGGTGCAAACCATTGATCACTGCCAAAAATAGACAGGCCAGACTTGACTTCGCCAAAAAACACCTCAACAAGCCAGCCCAGTTCTGGAAAAGTATTCTTTGGACTGATGAGACGAAGATAAACCTGTACCAGAATGATGGGAAGAAGAAAGTTTGGAGAAGAAAGGGAACAGCACATGATCCAAACCACACCACATCCTCTGTAAAACATGGTGGAGGCAGTGTGATGGCATGGGCATGCATGGCTTTTAAGGGCACTGGGACTCTTGTGTTTATTGATGATGTAACAACAGACAAAAGTAGCCGGATGAATTCTGAAGTGTACAGGGCTATACTTTCTGCCCAGATTCAGCCAAATGCTGCAAAGTTGACTGGACGGCGCTTCACAGTGCAGATGGACAATGACCCAAAACATACAGCAAAAGCAACCCAGGAGTTCATGAAGGCAAAGAGGTGGAATATTCTGCAATGGCCAAGTCAGTCTCCAGATCTCAACCTAATTGAGCATGCATTTCACTTGCTTAAGACAAGACTTAAGGCGGAAAGACCCAAAAACAAGCATGAACTGAAGGCTGCTGCTGTAAAGGCCTGGCAAAGCATCAAGGCAGAGGAAACCCAGCGTTTGGTCATATCCATGGGTTCCAGACTTCAGGCAGTGATTGCTTCCAAAGGATACGCAACAAAACATAAAAAAAAAACTTTTTTGTTTAGGTTATGCTTATTTGTCCAATTACTTTTGAGCCCCTAAAATGTGGAGTGTTTGTAGAAAAATGTGTACAATTCCTACATTTCCAATCAGATACTTTTGTTCAATCCCTTGAATTTAACATTACAGTCTGCACTTCAATTCTGTTCAAGATGTTTCATTTCAAATCCAGTGTGGTGGCATGTAGAGCCCAACTCATGAAAATTGTGTGTCTGTCCAAATATTTCTGAGGCTAACTGTACATGTGTGTGTATGTGTACAAGCACACACACACACACACACATATAAACTGCTCTGTTTGTGGCCACCTGGGTGAGGTGTTGAGGTGTGAGGTTTTATGAATCTGGCAATGGCATTGATTTTAAGTTAGGGATTATCATTGTTAGGGATTATCTCAGTATCCAGAGCAATACGTGACCAAAATTGTCCTAAAAATGGTCTAATACTACCAACAGCACCAAACTGTTTTCAATGAATAATTCAATATGTTCTCTCATCTGGCGCGTCTGCAGTCTCACATTTCCGCCAGTGACTTCAAAAAAGTCACCGATGACTCTTCACGAATGAGTTCCTCAATGCTACCGAGCAGTATGAAAGATAAACCGTGGACAGCCGTACCAACAAAGTACAGCCACGAGGTTCAAACAGGCGGTCGACTCACGCTTGGACAGTCTCTCTCTCTAGTAAAGCCTCGTTGAGTAATTTGTTGAGCTCCTGCTCGTTCTCTTGAGCATCGATGACCCTCTCAGCCAGGTCCCGCAGCCGCAGCCTCCTCCGGGGGTTAGGGAAGGATGGGTTCACCACCTACGGGGCATCCAGTTTGGTAGGTCAGCGCGGGTCAGCGGTACTGTCAGTCCCCTGATCTGTCCTCTAATTTCTACCTATCGTAAGAGATGTGCCTACCCCAAACCCACATTTCCTCTTATGCATAAGAAATACTGATCTATCTAACTATAATTCAGAGCTGTTTACAATTTTAGCTCTGCTCCCTCTACAAAGCTTGAAAATGAAGTAGGAAAGGCTTAACAAGGTAATTCATGGTGCTTTACAGAGGCAAGGAAATATTTTGGAAATTGGAGAAGAATGAATTAAAAAATAAAGTAGAAACATTCAAAATATTAACCAACTGAAGCAGGTAAACTCTCTCATCTATTGAGTTATTCATTTTTTATATTTCCTCATGGTGTTGATGGATTCCTGGTTACCCTTGTATCCAGTTCCTCTGCTTCCTCTGGTGTGGTGCAGGCTGTGTCCACACTGCCATTACAATCCGCGTCTGTGGTATTGATCAGCAGTGGAGAGTTTCCATTGGAGGAGGTCACAGACAACTTCTGCTATGAAACAAGAAATGAAGTGATGAGTTCATTAGAAATTAACTGTAACGTTTGATCACTTTCATAGCACAACAGGTGACTCCACCCGAGACCGACATGAGTATCTGCAGAGTGTGGATGGAAGGTTTGACTCACGACAGCATTGATGCCATTCTTTGCCAAATGTCCTTTAGGCACGACCACCAGGTAGGTCTCAATCCCCCTCTCCTTCAGGTAGTCACAGCGGTCGCCTCCATTCCCAGGTTCCACGTCAAACTCTCCATGGAGGCACTCCATGGTGCTCTGAGAGATGTGGACTCGACTGATCCACACAAAATGGAGAGAGAGACACACAGGTCGGTCGTCTGCCAAACGCCATCAAAGGGCTTCTAGAGATCACTAGCTGCCAATAGCTATAGTGACCTGGTTCTGAATGGTCATTGATGGATGTTCTTACCCTGGAATCCCTCCAGCCTCCATTTTGTTAGCCACAGTGACGTCTGTGGACCAGACGTCGTACTGCCAGCGCTTCTGCCCCAGTACCCCTCCCAGGACTGTGCCACTGTGCACTCCAACCCGCATATCTACATCTGTTTGGGTCTTTTCCCGGACGTAGCTGTAGTTAGTTTACAAAGGTAAGAAAATGAGATGAAAGTAGTGCGAAGCCCAGCTGGTTTCTCATTTATTAGTATCATTAGTTCACTTTTTCCCGTTTCAAATCAACTCAGACTTACAATACACTGTCATAGATACATCTCAATTGAATCATCCATGACTCCAAAACTATAGTTAATGCTTCATGTGCAATGTTCAATTTATCTATCTTTGATTTACAGCTTTAGTTCACAGGAAGCGATCTCACCAGGACACATGCAAGAGACACTGACTGATCATTAGAATGATCTAAAGTTCTGTCCACCCCGTCCCAGTACTCACGAGATGGCCTCCACCATTGCCAAGCCCATCATGATGGAACACGCAGCATGATCCTCCCTGTAGTCCGGCAAGCCACAGATGCAGTAGTAGCAGTCACCCAGGATCTTGATCCTCAGCTGATGATATTTCTGAAGTAGATGTCACTGAATCAGTCTCAGCATGCCCAGTTGAAGTCTTGTTTATCTTGTTGATTATTATTTCATCCTTGTCTTAATTTTTGAGACTGAACATGAGACACAACACTCTCTGAATAAAAGAAAATGATATGATATGAATGAAATGTTTTTCAGGAAAGGATGAGATATTGTAATCAAATCAGTACCAAAAGGGCCCTGGTTGGTGTGCAGTAAACTGTATTCACACCATTAAAGATTTATATTGAAAAGTATTGTTCCTTTATTTGAAAACTGTGGTATGAATCATGATGTGGCAGAAACAGGAGTCTAAAACATTACAAAATTTTTCACTGAGTCATTGCAAATTAAGAAACCATCATATAAAACATGCACAAAAATAAAAGTCTGATATAGTCTGAAGTCTGAAGTACGCTAGATTAGACAGGATCCTGTTTAGGCTTGTGTTTGGAGACCACAAACATAGACATGTCAAATGCCAACAAGACACGATGCATGACTATCATTCATACAATTCTTTGTTATCTGAGAAGTTGTAGAGTCATAGCAACTGGACTTATCAAAGAGAAGTATTTCCTCTACCATGATAGTATGGTGTGAAAGAGGCTATAGATTCTTAAGGCCAAGGTGTACCTGGGTATACCTAATACTGTTGAATCAGGAACCAGCAGGAATCAGCAGCTGTCATGGAGCCTGCCCTAAGCAATTTTTTATTACATATTTATTACTTCTCATTTCTTCTCACTGCATGTCTCCAACAGTGACATGCAGTGTCTTCATGCATTTACATTTTGTTCTTCCTCGTCCTGTGTACTGCCCCCCGCTGGTGATGCGGGACATCACAGAGTCTGGCAGAGCTGAAGCGCAAGTGGAAAGGAGGTTTGCAGTGCCCAACGTGGCATGTGCAACAGTCTGCACAGGGGTATACCCCAGCCTTTTGGTTGGAGCTGGATAATCCAGACTTGAGTTGAACAAATGACAACGCATGCATAACTGCACCGTAACTGCAGTGGTTCCATCAAGGCTGCCCCTTGCCCCCTGCCCCGCTTCTGTTCAGAACTTTAACAGACAGAATCACTTGACATCACTTGGGGATGGTGTCTCCGTATTTTGAAGTGTGAACTAAGATTTTTCCGGAGGGTAGCCTTAGAGATAGTGAGGAGTTCAGATATTTGGGAGATGCTAAAAGAAGAGGCACTGTTCCTCTGTATTAAGAGGAGCCAACTGAGGTAGTTCAGACATCTGGGCAGAATGCCCTTGGACACCCACCTTGGGAGGTGTTCCAGGCAAGTCCATCTGGGAGGAGACCCAGAGGTAGACTCAACTTCAACTTCAACTTTATATGTTCTAAGTGCCATTTCATAACAGCTGTTATCTCAGAGCACTTTACAAAGAGAGCAACAATGTGTACATAGTGAAAAACCCCCTGTCCTTAGACCCTCGCAAAGGCTGAGGAACAACTCCCAAGAAAAACCCTGAGGAGGGGATCCTCACCCAGGACTGACAAGCGGGCACAAGCAAAACAGCACTGATGGCTAACAGTTCAGATTAGAAATAAATCAAAAGTTGAATCAGTCCAGAGTAGAAAGCTGGAGGAACCAGAACTCAGGACTCGCTGGAGGGATTCTATCTCTTATTTAGCCTTGGGATCCCCCCAGACGAGTTGGTGGACATGGCTGGGAGAAAAGTGTCTGGGCTACCCTGATCAAACTACTACTGCTACAACCTGAGGCCAGAAAAGTAGCTGAAGACGAGACGAGACAACACACTGAAGATGATAATAACCATGATAGTTTTAGTCCTTATTAGTTGCCATGACTCTGTACTGTAACTCCTTTGCTTACAACACAGTTCAAAAATGCTAAAATAAACGTCTGCACACAGTAACCGAGTAAAGGACAAGAGATTGCTTAAAAGTGAAAGTGTGGAACTCACTGCAGCCAGTTTGTCAAAGCGAGCAAAGAGCTCGTTGAGCAGTTTGACCAGCTCCTGAGCGCTGCACGATGAGGACAGCTGGGTGAAGCCCACAATGTCTGCAAACAGAATACTGCCAGATACCCGGACAAAGGGGCCGGGCAGCAGCACATAAGGACATCAGCACTGGCATACATTGATGGTAATCTCCATGCACATTTTCACTCGTCAATGACAGATCCAAATTCAAAGCGGACTCGGTTAGCAATGTTGGCTATATGCGGCTCCCTAACATGTCCCTAATATCCATAGCTCTATCCATGGCAGCACATAGCTACAGAATTTAACAACACTTTGCTATGGACAAATTTACTGGTACCATGCGGTGGAGAAGGGGCTTTAGAGCTCAGATGCAGAGAGGCCAGCTGAGATTAGTACTTAATGGCATTGCTGATAACTAACCAATGCTAGGGCTTGGCCAGGGTGGTCCACAAGTTGCCCCAGGGGTCATATTTCTGCTGTTCATACACATTGGATAGTGAAATGCCAAAAGAGGTCGCGAGTTACCTGACATTTTCATGCCTGTACATGTACATGGTGTTGAACTGCTGCATTTCCTTCTGACTCGCCTCCTTCTTCATGTCCTGAAGCATCTCATCGGCTATGTGCTTTGGAAGGATAGAGAGCAGCAGACGTTCCTGTGGGGAACAAAGAAATATTGACGATATTATACACAGCTACTGAAAACAACAGACACACAGACAATGTTATACAGTACAATAGGGAAGTATATATTCTATATATTCCCCGTCTGTGGACGGAGTATATGTGGTACAGTAGCAGTATATGTATTTGCAGTGAGCAGACTGGGTGAACTACCAATGACTGCTGTGTTTATCCAGTGAAGTTACACAACAACAACACAACACTGTAAATATTCTCAGACATCATCAGAGAAACTGTACACCTGTTTGCACTCGAGAGCGACCGACTAGGCAGCTCATTTCCTACTTCCCCTTTCAAAATAGGAGTGCCGCAACACCAAGCCCCAACCCTCCGTGACGTCACCCACTGGTTTGCGAAGGACGCGAATGAAGCCAGGAGTTTGAGCTGCAGGCGGCAGCCATTCCTCGTAATGGAGCCAGCAGGAACGGATATAACTTTTCACCTCCGTCCTCCTCAACACCCCCATTGATCCATACGATCCATACGGGATATCTGAGAATAACACGGCCATACGAATAGGTGAACACAGTCTACTCGTCCAATTCATGTGACTGATGCTCTCTCCTCTGTGAGTCTCCCCTGTCAGCCAAATGGACCCGCCCATATTCATTCGTTTCTTTCAGCTCTGACATCTTATTAATCATGGAATTATTTGCAAATCGACCTCCATATTACACGCTGGCACATGAAACTTTAGCTGTTGAAGCCGGTGTGAGTTATGAAAAAAAAATATTGAATGAGTATTTCATGATTGAAAACGGTGTTTTTTGACTGGGTGTGTATTGGAGAAAGGATCTCTCTTTTTCTTGCAAGAAAAGTGACTTCCGCGTAGGCTTCATTTTTCCTACCGGAAAACTACGTCCATCTTTTATATACAGTCTATGCGCAACACTCAATGCATCACATATGCCTACATGTGTATTCTTCCACAGATCATCACCAAAAAGGAATCAGCTTGACCCATTGTACATACCAACATACCATTAGAACAATACGTTGTGCCAAATAACGCGTTGGAAAGTTATTTGGCAAACAAACCAACCAACCAGCCAACACACAAACCGTCCCGAAAACCTAATGGCAGCTCAATTCCTACTTCCCCTTTGCTCCACCTCACAGTCGGGTGTAAGGGTGTACGGGTTTCTTTACCCACGTGAGATATCAAACAGTCTGAATCACTTTGAGGCCAGATGGAAGTTTTCTTCAATGATTTTTCCAAATCTTTCCAATGACCAGTAGGACAGCTACATACAGATGCTCTTTGTTGACTATAAATCAGCATTTAACACAATCACCCTTAACATTCTGGTCAGCAAACGGTC
This sequence comes from Karalla daura, assembly GCA_029224185.1. Lineage (NCBI taxonomy): Eukaryota > Metazoa > Chordata > Actinopteri > Chaetodontiformes > Leiognathidae > Karalla > Karalla daura. The sequence continues at coordinate 24,298,086 of CM055191.1, forward strand.
TGACCTGGGACTCCAGCCACTATCGGCTGCCCCCTTCCTTCCCCTCCCTGAAGAACATAGTATACCCTTCCAGATGCCTCAGCAGGGCTGAGCGCATCACCAAGGACAGATCCCTCCGCACCCACCATCTTTTTTGAACTGCTGCCCCCAAGGAAGATGCTATATGTCCATCAGAACCCAGATCAGCAAACTTAAGGGAAAGCTTTTTTTCCCTAATGACCACCTGTACTGCAATACTGCAGCACAGGTGGCACTTCTTGTGCAATAGTTTCACTGTACAACATTTAATGTGTAATGTGTAATTTTTTTCGTAATGCTGCTGCCATTGTCTCGGTTACTGCTGATTGTTGTGTTTTTGTGACTTACGGTTATTTGCCAGGCAAACTTGCCTCACTTTTTTGTACATGGTTGAGGATGCTACATTTAATGGCAAAGCAAAAGTGTGCCTCGCTGTGCGCATAGTCTACCTTTTTGAAAAGTCATCTCGTCTGCATGTTTGTAATGTTTGTATAACTTTCCCTGGGCACAGGGGAATTTATCGAAGGTAATTTTTTTTTACCATTGACATTGCTCAAAGTTATTGAGAAATCATCTGATATATGTCGCTCAACACAGCTCCCCATCATTTCCTCCTCTGCCCCAGGAGGCATTTTCCACTCCACTTTTACAGGCAGTCAGTTAATGATTAAACCAGTCCTGATCACCAGACTAAGGGCCAGCTCCACAATATATGTGCATGTGTGTGTGTGTGTATATATATATATATATATATATATATATATATATATATATATATATATATATATATATATATATATACATATATATATATATATATATATATATATATATATACACATAAATTTTTTTCCTTCCATTTCTTTTCCTTTCCTGTGTTAACATCACAGTACCTCTTTTAACCCGCTTTTTGTGATGTTCCCTGGCCATTTCTTGTAGGTCTTTTATTACTGCTGATGATTCATGGTTTGGCTGCCTTGAAGGGCTACTCTTCCCTCCTTTTGTTTGTGGACAGGTTTACTGGCTGTGCCCCGTTGTGAGCTTCCTGGAACTTTGTGATGTGGTTGACTCGGAGCAGCATGGATGCTCTGCAGCCTGGGGCCCGTTCCATCCACCTTCATCAGATTCTAAATTGGGCCATTTCAGCTCCATTTCAGCTAAATCCAAAGAAGAACTCCAAAGAAAAAACTACTATCCTCGTTATTACTCTCTTACTTATTTCTGGAAATGTTAAACCTAGTCCAGACCCTGACAGTCCTGCTGTATGTTATACGCCTGATTTTAAATCTACGCATGGTCTGGGTATTATTCACCTAAATGCTAGTATTTGTCTATCCTGGATATGGTTAAATTGTGGGTCAGTTCCCCCCCAAAAAGGGGGAGGAGTTACTATTTATATCAAGCACAAATTTCATGCTAATATAGTTCTCTCAAAGTCTATAACTGAACGATTTGAGTTTTTGGCTTTCAACCAAAACCCACTTCAGCCAAAACTCACTATGCTGGGGAGGTTGGTTCTAATAGAAAGGGCTGGTTCTTAGCAAAGGCAATACAGGCAGTCGCCTAGGGTGCCATCTGCTGGAGGGGTGCCGCCACGTCACACTTGGTCTGTTCAGTAGTTGTCACTCAGTTATGTGTGTGTGTGTATGTGTCTGCGTGTGAAGGGGGGGGTTTGGGTTAAAGACTTGCATCCACAACAAGTGGCATTATTTAACCCGTTGCAGTTCAAGTCATTGGGCGCGCTGGTGTGTCTTTCTGACACGACGGATCTGAGACGACGTAGCAGCAACAGCAAGACGAGGCCTGGCAGCGGCTCAGTTTCGACTTGTGTCGAAAGTGACCTCAAACTTTCTATCAGTTTTCAAATTGTGTTGACAGGCTAGGTAAAACCAGAGTTATGATAAAAACAATTACAGCACACTATTCCTATTATTCTCGGCATGTTTGGTGCACGTGTGGTGCAGTAAGCAGAAAAAAAAGCAAAAAAAAATGAAAAAGCATCTTTCCTATTGGTGGAAAAGCTGCATGATGCATTTCATTGCCGGGCAGTGAAGGGAAAGCTGTGGGGAGTTCCTGCGGGGATAGAGAGAGACAGCGGTAACGACTGTGTTTTGAGATAAGAGTGATTTGTGACATTTAGCGTATTTTGAACGTCTGGTTCGTGTGTAGGGATGTAGTGGACTGTATAGTGTAGCGTGTTTATTGTGGTGTGCATTCATTTTTTTAGTATTGTGTAGTAAAACAATGAGAAGAGTGATGAGCTTGACTGAGCTGAGGGAGACGCAGCGGAACCAGAGCAAGAGTCCACAGTCAGACACACACACACACACACACACACACACACACACACACACACACACACACACACACACACACACACACACACACACACACACACACACACACACACAACCACGTACACACTTTGTCATTAATGTGTTATTGTTTGAGTGTTTCAAGAGATATTCTCTGTCTTTTCTTTGTTTATCATTTGGAGTCAGTAAACAGAGGTTACTCAGTACTTGAAAAGAGTTTTCACTTGCTCCTTTCTACTCTTACTCAAGTAATAAATAGTGCGACTAATTTCTGACTTTTACTTGCGTTCTCCTGGAGGTTCTTCCTGTTAAAAGAAAGTTTTTCCTGTTCACTGTTGCTTTGTGTTTTAGTTTTAAAAAAGTATAAAATAGGAATAAGCCGTTTTTTATTTAGTTTTGTATTAGACATTTTTGAATCGTGCCATTTTACAACATACGTCTAATATGTAGTACAAATGAGTTACAGCTATTGCTTTTCAGTTGCATTACAATGAGTCGGTTATCATTTCCCATCATTTAGCATGTGTGATTTGAGAATAAAAACGTATTCACTTATCCAGCAAGAGCATAGGCCACATTTATTCATGACAGAAGGTAAACTTAACCATTATCAAGACTCGAAGCACTAAACCAAGTGAGCGAATAATGAGAGAACAAACTGCCTAGTTTGAATCATAATGTTACATTTGTCCATTAAGTGCTTCTTAGAGTTTAACCAAATATTGACATGTTAACTGATAAACAATAATGACAAATGAATGTCAGAAACAGAGAAACTTGTGTTAACAAGTTAACATTAACTGATGTGTCCTTGCATGGACCTAAAATGGAATACACCAACAGAGTATTACATTATATTATTAGAGTATTTAAAGTACTATCAGAAAGCAAATCTTCTTTTCAAAGTGCTTCTTTTTTCTCAAAGTTTTGCTTTTTGTTTTTTCACGTCTGAACACAGCGGTTACACTTTAAATCCCCGTTGGAGCTTGGGTGAATGCAACCTAGCTGTCTGTTTCTTGTGGACTGTCTGTTTGTTGTCCTCTTTGGGCTCTGCAGGACTCCACCCTCACCTGGCACCTGTGTCAACTGCGTAAACAAATGGATGCTCCCGTCTAATGACTTCTGCTCCTGCAAGGATATTTGCCTTTGTTTCAGCAAACTTATCTGAGTGAAATGCCTCTATGAATATGGAGGCTTTGCAGAAAATCCTCAGCCTTCTGAATCCTTCTGTCACCTCTTAGCATGTCAGTTGTGCTGCGTTAGCTTCTCCCCGATCAGGATAATGCTTCATCCTGTGTGTGAGACCAAAAAGTCTCATGCACCGATGATCAGAACTAAACAGGAAATCGGCCAGTTTGATTTCAAAGGTCAATGAGCAAGTTTGGGGAGTGCAGCAAGTCTTTCTGAACATCAACGAACACCATACAGTAGGTTCCTTAATGCGCATACACAGAGTACACAACATGTGAATGTACTGCCTTAGCATAACCAGCTACCAGCTTGTCTGTGTCTACAGTCTGGGGTCTGTAAGTCTTCAATAAAGCTGCCGAGCACAAGTGCAGACAAGACACTTCATTTCACATGCACAAACATCGACATGGCGTCAGAAGTTGTCATGGATCCATGTCCTGTGAGTTTCCTGCTTCCCAATTTTTTCATCCCAATCGGGGCGAAGCTAACACAGCACAACTAACATGGTGAGAGCTGACAAAGGGATTCAGAGGACCTAACCCACTTGTTTTAGACAGGAACATCACCATAAATTGGAGGATTTTCAAGCACAAGAGTATGATATATTCAAATAGGCAGCACAGTCAGATTAGTCCGGTAAAACAAAGGTGTATGTCCTTGCAGGAGCAGAAGTCGTTGGACAGGAGCGTTCAATTGTCCAGAGACGACCCAGAGTGTTTGAAAAGAAAATTCAGAGAAATGTGCAACCTCAAAACAACAAAATCGTGGAGAGACACAAGTTCCTTTAAAGAAACCAGAAACAAGGTGAGATAGTTGAGTCATTTATCAGCGATTTGAAGGTAAAGGCAAAAAATTGTCAGTTTGGAGATCTGAAATATGAATTGATTAGTGACAGGATAGCATGTGGGATCATGGGATAGCGTATGGAACCACATGATGGGGTCTTAGCCCTATCCAAAGCCACTTCTGTCTGAGGAATAAATGAAATGACTGAAGAAAATACAAAGCAAAGGTTATAGTACTTTGGGGGAAAAAAAGAAGCACTTTGAAAAGATTTGCACTTGAAATTTTCACATGTATTCAATTTTAGGTCTATGTAGGGAAAGAGTTGATCATTAACTCACTAGTTTCTCTGTTTCTGACATTCATTTGCCATTAGTGTTTATAGTGTTATTTAGTTACCATAGTGGTGTTTGATTTAAGTCTGAGTCTAAGTCTAAGGTGAGTGCCACCCAATGGACAAATGTGACATAATGATCTATCATTCATTACTCTAAGCAGGTTGGTCTCACTCCCTCTGCTGACTTGGTGTAATGCTTTAAGCCTTGATGATGGTTTATTACAAACATAATGGATATTCATTTTACTTTCACTGATAATTAATTTTGGCTGTGTTTTTGCTAAAGAAGATGGGAAGTTTCTATCTCAATTCACAAATGCACATTGTTAAAAAACAGACTGATTTTATATAGATAGCTGTAACACATTTGCACTACATATGAGACATATGGTGTAAACTGGCATAGTTCAAATTAAATTACTAATGCAAAACAAAATAAAAGACTGATTTGTTTTAACAATGATGTTTTTGCTTATTTTGAACTATTACAGAGAAAGACCCAACAGTTCCCACAAAGTGCAAGCTCTAAGCAACAGTGGAGAGGAAAAACTTTCTTTTAACACAAAGAAACGTCCCTCAGAACCGGGTCTACTTTGGGTGGCCTCCAGAGATGGGTAGAGTTGCCAAGTATTGCCAGAGAAGTCAGAGAATTGTTATTTTAGAACGATATGACCGAAATAAAAGTCAAAGGTTAGTCACCCTATTAATTACTTGAGTAAGAGTAAAAAGGAGTAAGTGAAAGAACTATTCAAGCACTTCGTAACTGCTGAATAACCACTGTTTACTAACACCAAATAATATCACTAACATAGAAAGAGAGACAGCAGAGAATACCTCTTGAAATATCTCCATCACAGTGGTGACTGCTGTGTGTGTGTGTGTGTGTGTGTGTGTGTGTGTGCGCGCGCGCCTGTGTGTGTGATCGAGAGAGAGAGACAGACAGACAGAGGCAGAGAGTGTGTGTAATCTTGCTGTCTGCAGTGCATCAACAATTTAACCCAAAACCACGTTAGCCTACGAAGACCAAAAGCACAGCTCTTTTCCCACAGTCTAAGTGCAGCCCGTCACGTGACAGCTTGGCTGTTTGATTGGTGAAATTGAGTCATCAACACTATTGACTGTTTGAGCGGTGAGAGTCACGCGACACGGCCTCTACGAAATCTCTACAAAGTAAGACATAAACAAACGGACCATTTATGGCCAGTAAAAGTAAAGTAGCGAGCGGTAAAAGCTTCTACTTCCTTCTATATATTCTTCTATACATACTCAAGAAAAGGTGAACAACCCTTACAAATGCAATTTGTCCAAAAAGTTACTCAAATAAATGCAATGGAGTAAATGTAGGGCATTATTACACAGCTCTGATGGCTTCTGCTTCAACCAGTGGCGTTTGAGAAAAGAAAGAGAGAGATTCTACAGCGTACCCCAACGGCGTAGAATGCGAGGATCCGCTCACAGCTGCTTGCAGCCTTAATTCTAGTTGAAGTATGTTTTGGAGCACAATTATCCATCAGGGGTGCTGATTGAAAAGCGGGGCAACATCTGCCTCACACTGGAAGACTCCTGAAGTCTGAGCTAAATGCAGAGGATGGCTACATTGTCTCGTCGCTCATGGCTGTACAACTAAGAGGGTAGCACAGTTGCTTTCACTGTATAGTATACTATTTTCTATGATTGTTTTCAGATTGAGATTGATAAATCAATTTATGATGGAGTAGTACATCTCCTTTGAGAGTTTGCCACCATGGTACGTGTATGTTTAATCACGTTTAATCCTGTTGCTGTCAGGGAAAAATCACTTAAGCCTTCATAGAAATGTTCTCTGTTTTCAATAAAACTGCCTCTCCAGTTGTTCTGTTCATACTAAATCACACTAAAATTATCCACCTGTAGCAAAACGTGCAAACCAAAAATGCCATCTGCTACTGTGTTCCATCATTTCATCCTGTGCGCTAGAACATGCAGTCAGCTGTCAACCTGTATAAAAAAAGGACTATTCCACTTCATATATAATTCACTTCACATTTCCGGTCTATACGCTTTCTTCACACACTTTGAACCCTGCAGCTTAAACAATGATGCAACTAGTTCATGGATTTTTAGGGGCGGCAGGGAGAGCGACAACGAAAGGGAAACTGAGAGAGCGTGTGACGGAGCAATTCTGAGGATGTTCAGTGCCAACACTGTTGTGCTCAGTGTGGCTGATAATAAAGACCCCAACATGCCAGAGATACAGCCGGATTCCGTCTTTCTGTTTACCTCTGCTGTAGACAAGCACAAATTGAAGGGAGTTAGCCCTGGAGCTAAAGCATTTATTTCATTAAAAGGGAGAAAAAAAATCTCTCTGTGTAATATGTTTCTGTGTAAATATTCCATGTGACAAGGTGGACACCGAATTCTTAGAATCCATTAAACGTGGCGATGCTGAAGATGCTCTGTGAGCGATAAGATGTATGCTTAAGTGATGTGAAGTGATGTGACTGATTGTACCGTGGGGACAAAAGCAAATTGTCCACTGTTAAACGCTGCCTGCTTGAAGGGAGATGTTTAATTGTGTGACTGTTTTTGCTCACCCTTGTCTTTGTGATAACTATGCATAATGTGAAATTTCAATGAGGACATGTTTGAGAAAAAACATAGACCAAGGGAAACAAAAGTACGAATTTTGGGCAAATAACACCGCAGCCGATTGAATTTCTCGAAGGGAGTCTACCCAAGGATCTATGAAATCTCTATTCACTTCATTTACCCGCTGCCACTGCTAGTTATAGCTATAGGGACGTTATGCTTTTGGCATGACTTGCGCCGCATCCTGCCGCCGCATGTTTCTCGTGTGAACACGATAACTCGAAGACCCTTTGCATTTAGATTTAGACAGATTCATCACTCATAGGGGAAGAACTGATTCGATTTTCCCGCATTTTGAATTGTACATTCGGCCACAAGGGGCAGCACATTACATTTGTGCTTAATATCTCCAGAACTATTAGGCCGGTTGACGTCAAACTGGATGCAAATGAAGCAACATGGATATATCCATCGCATTCAGTGCCAAATGCATAGGTCTAGTTTGGGACCAGCGTTTCCATGTGTGCCCCATGTCACAGACTTTGAACTAAAGCTCGGTTTGCACTGGAACCATGTGCCCTGTCCTGGGCACTGGTGTGACACTGCGAAGGTGAAGGACGCACATAAAAACACAAAAACGGCGCTCTGCTTGACCTGCTGCTGGCTCTGCTCCTCCAGGTTGAGTTTGACCTCCAGAGATTGCCTCGCCTCCAGGAAGGCCTTCCGATGCTTCCTGTCCGCCATGTAGTACGACATGACGCCCACCGTGATGGCGCAGACATAGATGACAATGTTTGCCAACAGCTTCAAAAGAAAAGAAGAGCAGAAGTTGGGAGTAAATATTATTACGGGCGCATGTGCAATATAACAGATAGTATTTAATGGTTGACTACTGTATTTATTACACGAAGAACACTTAGTTTCCAAGTTTAGAGGGAGTTTTACTGAAACTTTTGTTAACATTAGGAGCTGATTCAAAATCAAGAGAGTTGACATGGTGGCAGGCTGAAGTTTATCAACAATCAAATCCTTTGAACACACTTCAAATGCAACGTACAGCTGTGAACTGTTATAGGCATATAAGGGCTGAGTGCTTCCTGCTTAGATTCTTCACTAGCTGCTGTTTTTGTCACTGTTAGAGAACAGTCCTTTCACTCCATCCATTGATATCAATTTACATGTATAGAATCAGGAATACTTAATAAATCCCTGAGGGGACATTAGGTCAATAGATCATTTTTAGACTGCGACTGAATTCACTTTAAATGTAACAACTTTTTCTGACCCTGAAATGATTTTTCCCTTCAACAAATTGTTAGCCCATTTCTCAACAGAGAGCGAAGCGAACTGGATCTTCCTCCTGTCTAATGTAACAAGAACACCGTTTTCTTCGTTAAAATACATCAAAGTCAGTGGAGGAAAAGCAAAACGATGTGTGTTAAAAGCATGTGGGTTAAAATGAAGGAACATGTCACTCTGTGGAACACTGTGGCTCAGTGACTTAATTTCATCATTTTTGAGACAACAATGAAGCTCTGTGGCAGAAATGAAGAATACACAGTATAGCAGGTCAATTTACATTGTTAGGAGGAGGCTATTTGTCATTTGGAGGTACTTTGTAAATTAGCAGGCTTGACATAACTACTGGATGTATTCACCTATAAAATTTTATCATGGGCTCAAGAGAGACACAATGATTTTTTTGTACAATTACAAATCACAGAGGGGATGCATTTCTGTCTGGCTCAGCAGTTCAAATTCTCATTCACATTTACCAATTCCAAAATTCTGTATGTTGCACAGCTTGAGCTTCCTTTCTTACCTGTCTGCCGAGTGCTGCTCCCTGGATGTTTTCCTGCTGCTGCTGGGCGATGGTGACCCCCAAGACGAGTGTGTGGACACCACAAGACACTGCGGTAATTAGCACAATGGGCGTCAGCCTGAGAGGCAGGGTCAGGAAGAAGGAGAAGCTGAAGAAGGCCTGCCAGCCCACTGTGTCGCTGGCCTGGTGGAAGCGGGCATAGTTCAAACCCAGGTAGCAAAATATCTGTGCTGCTATGAGCACCCAGAGGGCGTAGGGCACCACCCGTCTGGAGATGCGGTCAGGTAGTAGCCCAAAGCGACACAGCAGGTAGAGGCTTATATCCGCCGCTAGTCCCAGGGAGGCCACCAGGACAGATGCCAGCTTGTCCGAGGTGTAGACCACTGTGCACGTGACGATGATGTAGCTGTCAAAGAGGGCGGCAAACACCACCAACACCAGCAGTGTCTCATGTCTCTGCCGTCTGAAGTACGTTTGGTACAGGTTCTCCAGAGATTCCGGAGCAAAGGTGAGTCGCATGAAGCGTGGAAGGCAGAGGCAGCAGCCTGAGCTCCGGACTGTGACCTCATGTGTGTGGCCCACCGCCTGGCCCGGGTCCGAGGGCAGCGTCACTGAGCAGTCCACAGAGTACTCTGCCGAGTACTCAGGCTCCGGCTCCGAGAAAGCTCGGTTCCGAGGCATGCTGAGCAGCTGGGGCTCCTGCCTCCTGTCCTCTCTTCTGGAAAATGAAGAACTGTTTGTTGTCTTACAGGAGCAAAAATCCTTCAGGAGTGCATCATTCCGTTGTCGCTCCGGTGCTGAAGAAGCCCCTCTGTCCCTTGAGAGCCCACATGTGTGGCGGAGGTCACAGCTGCGCGCCGATTCTCAGCAGTTTCGCTCACAGTGAGCTCTGCTTACATGGCTGTATCTGCCGACCCTCCATCCGCTAGTGCTGTTTGACTCTGTTGCTCTCGTGTCATGTGCTCGGATTGAGCATGCCCACTCTGCTTGAACGTGATCCAAAGAGCGCACGCATCCTGTTTTCTTTACCAACAGTGCAAACAGCTGCTGTCCACTGTCCAAGTGCCAACAGCTGTAACAACTAATCAATGAATGGACACGTGAATAAGTAATAAAAATAATTGAAAATTGACAATACGATATCTTATCATAAATAGCTTCTTGATCATTTTTATGTATGTGTCACCAACACTCAAATCTCTGGTACAAGCCTCTAAAGTTTGAATATTTTCTGGCCTTTTTGGTCATCTGTGACAATAAGTTAAAATCCTTTTAACTGACACTAAATATTGTCTGTATGGACAAAAGTGATGTGTTTGGAGACTTCATCTTAAAAGGATCGGTAATTTTAACATTTTACCAGACTTTTATTGACCACAATAACAAATTCATTTTTCAAGATAATAATGGCCAATTAACTGATTACATACACAGACAATGTGCATTGCTTGTTGCAGGCCTAGTTGCACCGTGTAAAAATTGTTTCTGGGCTGATTATGTTTACGCCTTCACACCATTTTCCGTCTCAATCGTTCCTGACGGGGGTCAGTTCACTGCATTTTGATCTTCCACAGTCCCACCGCACATGGCCTGAGGGGAGAGGGATAAATGAGGAATAAATTTAGCACAACAGACATGGACATAGACATAGCTCTATCTCTCATTTCACAGCTGATAATGAGGGCAGGACAGGACAGTCCCTTCAATCCTGAGCTTGGCAGACACTGACCAAATCCTGCAATATCCATCCAACTACTACACTGGGGAGCAAATAAAAAAGCATTAGTGGTATGACCTACACTTCTTCCAGCAGCTCTAGTTTTTGAGATAATGCACATAGTATAGATAGTGTATACAAGCATAGTATATATATATATATATATATATATATATATATATATATATATATATATATATGCCATACATGCAAATACATGTCAAATGTGACATATGTGCAACAAGTGACGTGTGGTAAAGTTAGTGGCTGGTGAGGTACAGACTCTTTGAGAGTCAAGTTAACAGATAATTTAATTGGCAGCTTGCATCGTGACCTTTGGTTAAGTTTCATATCTCATTGATTCCATACACATAGGAAAAGTACATATTTGACCAAAAGCAAACTTTATAGGCTCTGAGCACAACAACTGATCATCTCCCGGCTCTCCAGTGGAAATTACAATGTGAGGGGATATTTATGTTCAGGTTTTAGAGCAGTTTTACATCAGGTCTCCAGCAGCCTTTCCCATAGCACATGAAGCGAATACACCTGGACTGGTATCCTGTCCATCACAGGGACACACACCATGCACTCTCACACTGGCACCTGGGAACACTTTAAAACTTTCCCTGAAATCATCTTCACCAATTTTAAGACACCTCCCTCACTGTGACGACCAGTAGGTAAAGGATCAGTCCAATCTAGCTGGGTGACAAGAGTATAACCACTTTGGAGTAGGGAGGGGGGGGGACCCGACTCGCGCTTTGAACAAGATATGTGTAATATTTGGCGTGGTTCTTGCAGACGTCAGATCAGATTTGTATGCTGCGCCTGATGCAGGCTGCACATCCATCCCGGTGTGGAGGTGGAGGATCCTGTCTGGCAGTCAGGACTCACACAGGGCCAGTGTCACCCACGACATCCACTGCCAAAACCTCCCACAGTGGCGTTGTACGTGTCTCAAATTGAATATCTTTAATGCTGATCAGATTTAACATTTCGGCTTCCAGTAGTTCAGTCACTGTGTCAGGGGTCTGATATACATCCACCTGCAGAGCTGGAAGCCGCTATTTGATCCCCATTTTAGATCTTTTTTGTGAGAATCGCCGCTCCACTGTATACTGATGCATCCTTGACGCTTACCCCTGAGTGACGCTGGATTTCCCTGCCTTGTTCCATTCAGACAAATGTGGGTGTCCTCAGTCCGCCCAGACCGTTGTACACTTCATTTATTCGACCCAGGAAACCAAAATGGCTTGGGGAGAGTGGCCTCGATAGGCAGACAGCGCTTCACTCCCTGGTCTTAGATGTTTTCCGCAGAAAGCAGGCGAGAAAAGCTGCACCATTGAGCTGTATATGAAAACACCGTTTCCGGTCATTTCAAAGTAAAATATTTTGCGGAATGAGAAAGGGGCGCAAGTACTGGCATCCAGCTGTGTCGCTGCATTCTGCCTATGCGGGCCAAGTGCAGGGAACACACCATGGACAGGTCTCCGGTCCATCAGGGGACTTACAAACGCTATTCACTCTCACCTTCACACCTGTAAGTAGTGGCACACCTGTAAGTAGTGGCCAGTCAACTTTAATTAACGCTGTTGGACGTAGACACAGGGATAACATGCAATCACAAAACTTCATCTCATAGGGATTCAAATCAGGGGTCTTGCTGCCTCAGTGCAGTTCACCTGGTCAACCTGTTCCTGGTGTTGTAGCAGGTGTCTGCTGGAGCCTTTGTCCAGCTCATGTAAGATGAAGACAGAGAATACACTCTGGACAGGTCTCCAATGTATCACAGTGCGCATGCACGCACACACACACACACACACACACACACACACACACACACACACACACACACACACACACCTTTCACTCCCACTATGGGAAATTAAATGTCTCCAATCAACTCTGTTTCGGGCACACTTTTAGCTCCTGCTCTGAGGTATTAAGGCAGAACAAGAATGATGATGTAGTGATTTGTTGCTTGGTTTGACACATATCACCAGCCCGTTTCATGCTAGAAGATTTTTCCTGCGTTATTTGAATAACATGGTGCCTCAAATGTCACAAAACCAGAGCAGATTTCATTCATTTACACATTGTTTTCGAACTGGTTCCTGCTACCACAACAAGAGGGTAGTCGCAAATGGCTGTCATTTAGGAAGCAATGTTTTCATTGCTAAATTACAAAATGGTTTCATTTTATTTTTCATAGCATGGAAACAACTTTAATGCTTTTGCATTAGCCACCATCGGCAAACACAACATGACATCAGTTTAGAGCTTTGACTAGTGTTGCAAATCAGAACAAGCTTGTGTGGTTTATCTCCATGGTCTCCAGTATATACTGCACATTATATGATAGTGCACTTCTTAAAACCTGTAGTGTCCTCTGGAATTTGAACAAAAGGATTTCCATTTTAGTACAGGATTATGTGGTGTCAAATTCCACGTTTACTGGGGCTTGGAGTCTTTATGAACAGACAGTTTAAGTGATGTTTTGACTGAGTTGCATAATGTCATGGGCAATGTGTTTCCTTCATTTCACCAGGGAAAAACAGTCGATGCAAAAAAAACGCTTGCCAGGGAGGTTAGATGCCAAAAAAATGTCATCCATTTTGACGTCATGCCGACACATCTTGTGCTTTTATTTTGAAGGCCAGTAACGACACCCACATTTCTCTCTCGCCCCCCTCCATGCTACCAAAGTGAAGAATAGGAAACCAGATTGCCTCCATGCCGCTTCCTAAATCACACCTCGTCTCCTCCACCGTACACAGGTAAATCTAACTATTCAACTTTTTAGTGCATATGCACTAGTTCGTCAATAATGTAATTTGGATACTACTCGACCGCGCTGTTAATGACGTCATCGCCGTCGCATAAGTACACCATCCCAAATGAGTGCCCACTGATTTTTACACATACACATTCATGTATTTTTTCAATCGATCTAACTACTATGTACTTAAATAACAATGGTAATAAATACTAATTAATAAACATATACTTAAATGATAATTTACTCCAAATAACGAGCAACCATCTACTTAAACGTTTAGAATGGTTCACACTCAAGCCCCAAACCTCCATGATGTCACCTATTGGTTTGCGAAGGACGCTCTATGAAGCCAGGAGTTTGAGTTGCAGAGGGCTGCTATTCCTTGTAATGGAGCCAGCAGAAACCGTTGTGGGGGAAAAACGAGTGACGGATATAACTTTTCACCTCTGTCATCCTCGGCACACCCACTGATCCAAACGATCTGGCTATCAGAGAATAACACGGCCATATGAATGAGGTAAACACAGTCATTTCATCCAATTAATGTGACTTGCATTCTCGCTTTTGTCAGCCAAATGGACGCGCCCATATTCATTCATTTCTTCAAACTCTTATATCTTATTAATCATGGAATTATTTGCAAATTGACCACCATATTACATGCTGCAGTGAGAAATTTGTGAAAAAAAAAGTGTTTCATGATTGAAAAAGCATTTTTGACTGGGTATGTATTGGAGAAAGTGTTGAAAAGATGGACATAGTCTTCCGGTATGAAAAATGAAGGCAACGCGGAAGTGGCTTTTCTTGCAATACCACAGAGTTCCGCTAAGTCCCCCGATCCCCCCGCCCTACCCGCCCTATGGTTTCTGCTGGCTCCATTACAAGGAATGGCTGCCTCCTGCAACTCAAACTCCTGGCTTCATCAAGCCTCCTTTGCAAACCAGTGGGTGATACTGTCCAAAAGCCGACAGAATGTTACACTGATGTCATTACGAAGTTACAGAAAGCCCATAACCATCTTGGACTATAACAGAAACAAAGGAATCTGGACAAGCTGACTGCCACCTATACTTGCCAGCGAATGACCAGGAGATGGCCAGTGGTCAGTGGCAGCTGGTAGTCTTTCAAACAGGGGAGGTTAGTCAGTTACAATATTTCCAGACAGAAAAAAAACATGTCAACTGTGGCCCATGCCGTTGCCTCTGAGCTGGCCGATTGTTGGCTGGGTCTTCAAGCAAGAAATGACCCCACACACTACAAAACTCTTAGTGGCTGTTTTGACTTAAATCCGGAACCCACTGTGCATCTCATATGATTGTTGTCTGAGTGTCAGTTGCGTCCATGGCACAAAGTTGTGACTCTTGTTGGTCCATTTCTGTCCAATACTGTATATCTTGAAAGCTGGAGTTGCCGCCAAAACTTGAAATTTGTCGGCATCCTGGAGGGACCTGAAGGTGCTAGACCCACAAAATTCATGACGGAGCTAATTTCTGAAGCCCTGGGAGCTGAGAACTTTCCCTGCCCCGTGGTGATAGGCCCGAGCCCACCACTCACTGGCACCAAAACCGAAAAAAATCACGACCAAGAGCACTCATCGTTCGGCTGCATTATTATGCACAGGAAGAGAAGATCATGGGTCTTGCTAAAAGCAAGAGCCCCCTCACCTACTGGGGCACACTGATATACCCAGATCTACCCAGATCTGTTGGCTGAGGTGAGCAAGCTCTTGGCTACTTTCAGCGGGATAAAGGCAAAGCTCGGGGAAGCGAAGATCGATCACAGCCTTAACTACCCGGCGGTTCTCGCTGTCAACCTGAATGGCGTTCGGCATACTCTCAGCTCCCCACAAGCAACTGAAGATTTTTACAAGGTGAAGATAGCCCCGCAGCAGGAGGTATGACTCTTCTCTCCCGTTTTCCGCTGGCAGTGGCATGGACTACAACCTGAGATAAGCAGCAGCTGGACTTCCACAAGACTGGAGGTCCGCAGACAGTGTTCTTGTTCACCTTTTTTTTTAACTGCAGATGCTGCTTATAACTGTCATTCACATGGAATAGCCAGCGTAAGATAAAATAAGGTTACCGTAAGGCTGTAACCTCACCATCACTCATTACTGGTACCCAGTAATGAGTCTTGGACTAAATCGTTATAACGTTTGCCTTATGGCAAAGTTCTCTTCAGAGTTTATCCTAGCTCATTATTAGTAACAGCATTTTTAAATTTAGGTGTGTTTTTATTCCTATCATATTTGAATCTATTCTTGTGAGTTTTGGTTTTGCAATGACTTGAAGGCGGTAAGGGGAAAAAAGGAAGAAAAAACGAAGTGCAACATTTATTTCTATGTTAAAGGGAGCTAAACCTAGTTGGTTTAAGCTGAGTAATTCAGCATCCTGGTGCAGTAGCATCATGTTAAGAGTTGAGAAAAATGTTCAGTTGGGGAAAGGTGCAGGAGGGAGGTTGGGTTTTCTTTGTGTGTGTTGTCCATTTGTTGTTATGGCAGTTGCAGTTTTACTTGTGTATTGTGTAATGTGGCTATGTTGGTTTGTCTGGAGCCAAAAGGGTATGGCTAGTGCAGTCCAGTTTGTCACCTGGAATGCTAAAGGACCAAGTAGCGATGTAAAGAGAAGCAGAGTAAAACTGCTTCTCTTTACATCGCTATTACGTTGCTACTTCTCAAAAAATGAAAGTTGGACAGAAATAAAGACAATGATCACTTACATAAGAGCTGGGTGAGCCAAGTAGATCATTCCACCTTTCAGTTTAAATCTAGGGGGGTGCGATCTGAATTGGCAAAACAACTCATTTTAACTCCAATTAAGGGGGGGGTTCCTTCTAGGGCAGCGGAAACCATTCAATCTTTTTCCACCCTTGGTGGTTTAATCCAAATACTCGCTGCTGCTTCTTCTTCTTCTCCCTTGTCCACCAATCATACGTGCAGATTGATAATTTTCTTATACATCGAAACCTTGCACGTGAAACACTGCAAATGCAAACCAATTGTAATTTCAGACCACGCCCCTCATATACCACAATTAGCTTGTCACATAAATCAGTAGCTGCCACCTGGTGATCTAATAACTGTTTGCTAACTGATAATGCTTTTGTTTCATTCATCTCTACCCAGATACAGCCATTTGTTTTTCTTAATAATAATGGCGCCCAAAGGGCACATTTTGGAAAGCTCTTAAATCCTACATTTGCGGGCAGGTAATTTATTGCAGTACTTCCTCCAACCGATCCCACCTTCAACGTCTGTCAGAGATATTAGAGGAAATACAAAAGACTGATCCTCAGCAAGCTGAAACACCCTCACCTCATCTTTACAATAAAAGGATTTCCGCGCAATCAGACTTTGACTTCCTCTCTGCTGATAAATCAGCAAAATTATTACTGCTGACTAGACATAGAGTACATAAACAGGGTGAAGAGGCTAGGTGTTTACTAGCTCAACAGATCCGCTGATCAACAGAAATGAGCAATGTATTGAAATCTTTTTGCACAAGCATCTACACCTCGGAATATAAAGGTGACTATACAATGGGGGAAATAAGTCTTGGACACGTCAACTTTTTTCTCATTATATTTATTTCCAAAGATGCCATTCATGTGACATTTCTTCCAGACACTGGTATTAACTCAAATAATCCACACATGAAAAGAAATCACAAGATTCAAGTCCATAAATAATGATTATGTGGAATTAAGTGAAATAACACAGGAAAAAAGTATTGAACACACTATCTGAGACTCGTTTAATACTTTGTGGAGAAGCCTTTGTTTGCAATGACTGCTTCCAGACGCTTCTTGTATGTATGAACTAATCGCCCACACTGCTCAGGTGTGATTTTTGCCCATTCCTCCGCACAGATTGTCTTCAAATCTGGAATATTCTTTGGTGCCCTCTGGTGAACCCTTATCTTTAGTTCTTTCCACAAATGTTCAATCGGATTTAAGTCTAACACATTGATTTTCTTTTTTTTAAACCATTCGAGAGTCAACTTTGCCATGTGCTTCGGATCGTTGTCCTGTTGGAAGGTCCAGCCACGTCTCATCTTCTGTCGCACCGTGGTGAGGTCGTCCTGTCTTGGGGTTTTTGTCTTGTCATTTCCTGTTTTATTTTGAAAGTCTAATCCTCCTCTCGTGTCAGGTCACTTGCCCTTCCTCCTGTGTCCTCGTTCGTCAGCCCTGATTGTGTCCACCTGTTCCCTATTACCCCCATGTGCTCAAATAGTCTGTGTCTCCCTTTGTTTGATGCAGAAGTGTTTCGTCTCTGTCCGAACACCCAAGCCAGCTTCACAGCCCACAGTTCACAGTCCAAGTCGGTTATTGTAAGTCTTGTTTTTGCCTCGTCAGAGTGATTTTTTGTTGTAACTTCTTAGTTAAATAATTCTCATAGTCCCAGAGTTGTTTCCTCCCTTTTGGAGTGATTTTCAGTTTTCATTGATTTCTTAGCTTTAGTCTAGCCTCCAGTTTGTTAGGAGAGTTTTTTGTTTCATTCCTGCTTTCTCTGTTTGTTTGTTCCTGTTCCTCCATTGGAGTGACTTTAGTTTAAAAGTTTTATAGCCTTTTGTTTTTCCTCCTCGAGAGTGATTTTGATTTCAATAATTTTGTAATTCCTTCTTAGAGTTTTCTCCTCCCTTTTGGAGCGCCTTCAGTTTAGTTTTAGTTTCACAGCTTAGAGTAGTTTTTCAGGTTTTCATAGCCTTTTGATTTCTCTCTGTTCGAGGTTGCTTGATTAATAAAAGACCTTGCTCTGACCACCTCTGCGCCTGAGTCCTGTCCTGAGTTCGGGCCTGACAATCTTCATCATCCTGGTGGATGGCAGCAGGTTCATCTCAAGAATTTGCCGATAGATGTTTCCATTCATTGCTCCTTCAATTCTATGAAGTCTGCCAGTACCCCGAGATGAGAAACAACCCCATGCCATGATGTTTCCACCACCAAACTTCACTGTTGGCATAGTGTTATTTGGGTGATGTGCAGTGCCATTTCTCCTCCAAACATGGTGTGTAGTATGACAGCCAAAAAGTTCAATTTTGGTCTCATCTGACCAGACAACATTCTCCCAGTATTCCACAGGCTTATCCAGATGCTGTTTAAGCAAACTTTAAACGAGCTTCATCATGCCTTTTTTTGAGGAATGGAGTCTTGCGGGCTGAGCGTCCATAGAGGCCATGGCGGTGGAGTGCATCGCCTATCGTTTTCTCTGTAACACTTGTACCTGCTGCCTCCATGTCTTTCTGGAGCGCTTTCCGGGTGGTCCTTGGCTCTTTGAGAACTCTTCTGACCATCTTTCTGATTCCCTGGTCAGAAATCTTGCGAGGAGCTCCTGTGCGCGGCCTGTTGATGATAAGTTGATGCTTCTTCCACTTGCGGATAATGGCCCCAACGGTGCTTACTGGAATACTCAGATTCTTTGAGATGAGTCTATAACCAGTTCCATTCTGATGCTGAGCAACAATCAGGCTGCGAAGGTCTTGAGAGAGCTCCTTGCTTTTACCCATCATGAGATGTGTCTTGTTTGACTACTTGGTGAAAAAACAACCTGTTTATAGGGCCATCAATTAGTACTAACCCAGCTGATGTTGGTTTGCACTCATAGGAAGTACAAAGACTAATTACTTTCAGGTTTGAGATGGTATGGTGCCTTTCCTTGCCAAACTATACAGCTTTCCCATGGTGTGTTCAATACTTTTTTCCTTTGTTATTTCACTTAATTCCACATAATCACTATTTATGGATTTGAATGTTGTGATTTCTTTTCATGTGTGGATTATTTGAGTTAATACCAGTGTCTGGAAGAAATGTCACATGAATGGCATCTTTGGAAATAAATATAATGAGAAAAAAGTTGACGTGTCCAATACTTATTTCCCCCATTGTACATTGATAGATGACTTCCTAAACAAATAGGAAGTATAAAAAATAAAGAAGTCCAATCTTGAAGAGCACTGATTTAGAGTTTGCAATAAAATTACGCAGGGCTCCGAAACTCCTGGCCCCGATGGGTTCACCGCTGAAGTTTTTTCCAAATTAATTTCACCTGTGTTACTTGAAGCCTTTAATGAGGCCTTTACTGCAAAATCTCCGCCCCCTACCTTATACCAGGCATCCATATCAGTTTTATTAAGGGAAGGCAAAGACCCCAAGGAATCAGGATCGTATTGACCCATTAGTCTTGTAAATGTGGACACCAAATTACTAGCCAAGATTCTTGCCACTCGACAGGAAGAGGTTCTCCCATCAATTATATCACCAGACCAGACTGGGTTTTATTAAAAATCCCTTCTTGTTTTCAAACCTTCGAAGGCTTTGGTGACAAATTTATAACCTGGGTGGAGCTACTGTAGTGTCCCCTCGCTTTTATGTTAACCAACTCTTTTAGGTCCTGCTATTTTCCCCTGCATCGAGGAACGAGGCAGGGTTGCCCCTTCTGTTCGCCCTCACTATTGAGCCTCTGGCTATTGCCCTGCATTCTCTAGTGAGTTATGATGGGATTCATAGAGGAGGGGGGGAAAAAAGAAAAAAAAAGTGTCTTTCAGTGCAGCCAACTTGCTTTTATATGTAACAAATCGACAGATCTCTTCCAAACATCATATCTGTTTTAAAGGAATATGGTTATCAGGCTTCCTCACAGAAGACCCAAAAGCAAACTCAGACAGATTAAGAGTAACAAGGCTTTTAATCCAAGTAACACAAAAATACAGAGTACAACACAAAATGAACCTGGAGCTCTGCTTCAACAGGTAACAAAATAAACACAGAAACTAACTGAACTATCTATCTAGGCAAAATAAACACCCAGGACCAACGGTCGCCGCGGGTAACTAACTGGGTAACTAACTGATAAAGAAAAGAAAGACCTGGGACCAAACTGGTCGCCGCAGGTGAAAACTAACTGACTGACCAAATATGACTGAAACAAAAAACAAAGTTTTCACAGGAACACCAAGAACCCAACTGACTAGAACACACGCTAAGGTACAAAAAAAAACAAAGAAACAAAACCTGGTTGAAGGGGAAACCAACCCAAGAACGGATGAACAGGGCACAGGACTAAGCAGGGAGAACAGGACACGAGGCACAGAGAGTTGCAGGCAACGGTCTGGCAACTGGCTCCTCAGCTCAGGTAGATTAAATACCTTGCTGATGAGCCAGCTGCCAGGCAATGAGCAAGAGAGACCCTCACATTGGTCCACAGGAAAGGAGGAGGAGTCCATAAACCAAGACAGGCAGCCAGACAGGAACACAGAAAAAAAAAGGCAGACAGAGCACACTACTCCGGACAAATGTTCAGAGGGAAGACTTTTTGTGCCTCCTGAGAACAGAATGTTTCTGTTCACGAAAAACACCTACCCTCCCCCGAACCTGCCGGGAAGGCAGAGGAACTGATGGAGAGGCCACCAAGGGACTGGACTTCATTGGCTTAACCCGAGAAACGTGAGAGGTTGGATGAATTCGCAAGGACGAAGGTAACTGGAGGCGAACAGCAACTGGATTAATAACCTTATCAATCGGGAACGGCCCGATGAACCTGGGAGCCAGTTTATGCGACTCCACTCTCAGCGGTAGGTCACTAGATGCCAGCCAAACCATTTGCCCCTTCTTGTATCGAGGGGCAGGAGATCGTCTGGTGTTTGCTTCCATAGTCTGCAGAGCCTGACCCTTCTGGAGTCTAGCCCGAACCACCCTCCAAGTCCGCCGACAACGCCGAAGGAATGCTCTGACCGACACTGAACCAGCTGCGTCCTCCTGCACCTCGAACAGGGAAACTCCAGTCGCAGATGAAACCTGGGAGTTATGGGCGTATTCCACCCAGTCCAAACAAGAAGACCACGTAGACGGATTAGAGGAGCATAGACAGCGCAATAGTTTCTCCATCTCCTGGTTCATCCTCTGTCTGTTCATTGAGGATGGTACCCAGAATACAGACTGACCGAGGCCCCAATGCACCTGCAAAACTCCTTCCAAAACTGAGAAGTAAACTGGGGGCCTCGGTCAGACACAATGTCCCGAGGTATTCCATGCAGGCAAAAAACGTGATGAATAATCAGCTCTGCTGTCTCCTTGGCGGAAGGAAGCCCCCTCAGGGGAACGAAATGGCAGCACTTGCTGAACCTGTCAACAATAGTCATTACAGTTGTATTTCCCTGGGAGGGTGGAAGACCGGTGACAAAATCCTTTCAGATATGCGACCATGGACGCTGAGGAACCGAAAGGGGATGCAACATCCCTGCAGGAGCCCGATTGGACAATTTCTGTTGATTGCAGACCCGACAGGCAGTGATGTAGTCCTTGATGTCCTTGTTCATTGATGGCCACCAGAATCTCTGGGCAACGGCCAGAATTGATTGACGAAAACCAGGGTGAAATTTTGAATTGTGGCCCCACTGGAGCACTTCGGCACGGAGCTCAGGAGGCACAAAAAGTCTTCCCTCTGAACATTTGTCCGGAGTAGTCACATTCTCCCGAGCCTGCAAAACCTCTGCTCCACTCCCCAGGAAACCGCTCCAACAAACAATGAAGGAGGTAAAATAGAGTCAATAGGAGAAACTGGAGACTCTGCCTTCTTGAATGCTGTAGATAGTGCATCCGGCTTGACATTCCTTGAACCAGGTCGGTAAGAAAGAACAAAGTCGAACCGAGCGAAAAACAAAGACCAACAAGCCTGGCGGGCGTTCAGTCTTTTAGCAGACCGCAAATATTCCAGACTCTTGTGATCTGTCCACACGATGAATGGTTTCTATGACCCTTCCAGCCAATGGCGCCACTCCTCCAGAGCCATCTTCACTGCCAGGAGTTCCCGGTTGCCAATGTCATAGTTCCTTTCAGAGGGGGAGAGATGGTGCAAAAAATACGCATGTGGATGAAGCTTATTGTCATTGGAACGTTGTGATAGAACAGCTCCTACTCCAGTGTCTGAAGCGTCGACCTCCACCACAAACTGACAAGATGGATCAGGCAAGGTGAGGATGGGTGCAGAGAATCTGTCCCCCAACAGGTTGAATGCCAACTCTACCTCTTGGTTCTAGTCAAACCTCTTCTTCGACGAGGTGAGTGCAGTGAGAGGTGCTGCTACGCGACTATAGTCCCTGATGAATCGTCTATAGAAGTTCGCAAAGCCTAAGAATCTCTGGAGCTGCTTCCTGTCCTCTGGGCAAGGCCAGTCTTTAACTGCCGAGACTTTGGCAGGATCCATGCGAATAGCTCCTCTTTCAATGATATTTCCTAGGAAGGAAACAGTCGAAGCATGGAATTCGCATTTCTCTGCCTTTACGTAGAGATCATTCTCCCAGAACTTCTGAAGAACTTGCTTGACGTGGTTCACATGCTCCTCCATAGTCCGGAAAAAAATTAAAATATCGTCTAAATAGACAAACACAAACAGGTTCAAGTACTCCCTCAGGGTGTCATTGATAAATGACTGAAAAACTGCCAGAGCATTGGTTAGACCAAACGGCATCACCAAGTACTCATAATGTCCATTGGGCGTGTTAAACGTAATCTTCCATTCATCGCCCTCACAAATCCGAACCAGGTGATAGGCGTTTTATAAATCCAATTTCGTGAAGACTGTCGCTCCCTGGAGTAGTTCAAATGCCGAAGCCAACAAAGGCAGAGGGTACCGGTTCTTGACAGTTATCTCATTAAGTCCACAGTAATGAATGCAAGGCCGCAGTGAGCCGTCCTTCTTTTTATCAAAGAAGAATCCAGCTCCAGCTGGTGAGGAGGAAGGGCGTATTAGTCCAGACACCAGAGCCGTGCTGATGTAGCTGTCCATTGTCTCCTTGTCAGGAACTGAGAGCAAAAACAGCCGGCCACGAGGAGGCGTTGCGCCCTCAAGCAGGTCGATGGCGCAGTCATAGCTCCTATGAGGTGGGAGGGACGTGGCTTTGGCCTTTCTGACAAATGGGAAATAATCCTTATAATCCTCCAGCACTCCCTGATTGTCCTCCTCACACACCGGTTCCGACCTGGGGCTGACAGACATGAAGCACCTGTGTTGACAGTTCCCTCCCCACCCCCTAATCTGACCTGTCTCCCAATCTAACATGGGGTTATGTTCCCTGAGCCAGGGATAGCCAAGAATAAGGGGCGCAAGGGGAGAGGATATGACGTGAAACCTGATTGATTCCCTGTGATCACCTCCTATAACAAGAGTCAAAACCTCTGTCTGTTCAGAAACCTCTGCTAACAGATGTCCATCTAATGCTCGGGCCGGAACAGTGTCGTCAAGACGCTTGAGCTGAAAAAAAAGTGTTTGACGATTCTGAAGTGGCCTTCTATGAGCGCAGATCTGAATCCTATTGAACATCTGTGGAAGGAGCTGAATCATGCTATTTGGAGAAGGCACCCGTCAAACCTGAGACAACTGGAGCAGTTTGCTCATGAAAAGTGGGCCAAAATACCTGCTGACAGGTGCAGAAGGCTCATTGACAAATACAGCAGTTGTTTAATTGCAGTAATTGCCTCAAAAGGTTGTGCAACAAAATATTAAGTTATGGATGCCATCATTTTTGTCCAGCCCTATTTCATTATTTTTTTTATATTATGTTAATCAACGATTCAAAAGTAATAGCTGATTTTGATTATTTAATTTTCAGTACATTTTTATTTATTGTTACTATTGTAAGTTTGAAGTGATTTCAGTGAGAATTGTGGATTTTTATTTCTTTAACTGAGGGGTACCAACAATTTTGTCCATGTGTGTATATACAGTGGCCCAAACCAGGTGGAGAGATGGGACTACCTAATTTTCAGATTTACTGTAATATTCGATTCATGTAATATTCGTGCTCTATAATTTTGTGTTTAGTTTGATAGGACGAGAATCTTTTTGGGTACAGATGGAACAAAATTCCTGTGGTTTGACAACTTTGACTGCCCTCTTGTTAAGAATGATGAAAGATGTTTAGAATAACCCCACTGTAACCCAATCCCTGAAAATGTGGTCTGGTGTGAGAAAACAATGTGGCTGGCACAAGGGCTCCTTAATTGCTTCCATCTATTCAAGCCACCTTTCCCCCCCCCCCCCGTTATGGATGACTCTTGATATTTGGAAATGTAATGGTTTGGAAACATAATATAATCAATATGAAGGCTCTATTCATAGATAAAATATTTCCCACCTTTTTACAGTAGCAGAGGAAATTCGTTCAGATTCGTAGTTATGGTAAAACAAACACTCCCTCTTAACCCATTCTGACTGAGGAGTCTCCTATGGAAACCCTGTTTTCCTTCAAACCCTCATAAGGTGTGCTATTTCTTTATTTTATAATCTCTTGTCCAAACAACAAAGCCCATCACTAGAACTTGTAAAGTCTGTATGGAAGGATGATGGGGAAGGGGTGACCTTGAAAGCTGAGCAATGGAAAAAAGCCCATGGGGGGGTTGCACATAGCCTCAGCAGCTGGAGCCTGAGCCTCCTTTTGGGAAAGCACTGTCCATCTCTCTCATTGACTCCCAGTGAGGCTAGGATTTAGGAATGCATTTAGCATTTTGCTATTGAAAGCACAAATGCCATTGAAGTACAGTGAGGCTGGACTGTATTACTTTGCCATGAGGAAAAAAACTCACATGCACACATTACATGAACTATGAAAACTTATTATGCAGCGATTTTGTAATGTAATGTTATAAAGTCAGCTACAGTATGGTACAATACAGTCGGTACTGAGCTCAGCAGCAGCACAGCCCAGCGAGGAAAACAAGAACTGGTGGGGGCTAGGCCAGGGAGGCCATGAGGAATCCTCCATTAAGTAAGGCAATCAGAGGAAAGTAGCAGCCAGAACGGAAGTGGCCGCATACTGGCTGATATCGGACTTCTTTCTTGAAAGAATACAAGACAAATACGTTTTTGGAGAGAAAAAATATACAGAACTACTCTATAGGTGTTGAAAATGTAAATTGTAATAATTTGTAACAATGGTAGGGGGAAAAGCAGTAAAATCTGCTAAATGTGTCCACTTTAATAAAATGTAAGTAAAAAAAGGCTTTTGAACATTTTGAAAATGAGTGATATGTTGTCCAAAGAAAGGACCAGAGGACCACAACAAAAATATTAAAACCAATGTTTTCATGGATACGGAAGCCTATGGACTACCAGTTGTTGGCTACAAGTCACAGTCCAAATCAAATTCAAATCACTTGTGTTAACACACAAGAGTGATCTCTGGGTCCGCTCCCTCTCACCTGGACTCCATCATTCAGATCTATATTCCCTCTCGAGCACTGGGCTCCGCCCATGGATGTCATCTTGCGATGCCAGCCCCATGCACAATGCAATCTCAGTCCAAACTATTTGCCTTTGTGGTCCTTAAGTGGCGGAACATCTTCCAAACACCTTCAGAGTGGGAACCTCTCTATCCATCTACAAGAAACTCTTGAAGATTCTCCTCTTCCAAGAGCACCTCCTTTCCTAAACACTGCTCTAATTCTTCTAATATGAAAGAAACTAAAAAAAATTCTGTCCTGTCTTTCTATTCAACCTTTATATTATCTGTCCCATCTACCTCAACTATTGCCTTTTGCACTGTAAGCAGGTATACCGCCCCTCAACTTTAAGTCACTTTGGATAAAAGCGTCTGCCAAATGAGTAAATGTAAATGTAAACAAGGCAATCGAGTAAGAAAGGTAAGAAACGAATTGGATGATAATTGTTTTCATGGTATTTTACGGCTTATTTAAGACACGGGTCGAATTGACAGGTTAACAGATGGTAGAGAGAGATAGTAGCTGAAAGCT
This sequence comes from Karalla daura, assembly GCA_029224185.1. Classification (NCBI taxonomy): domain Eukaryota; kingdom Metazoa; phylum Chordata; class Actinopteri; order Chaetodontiformes; family Leiognathidae; genus Karalla; species Karalla daura. Next base: position 24,324,363 of record CM055191.1, read on the forward strand.
AACACAAGAGGAAGATAAAATACATGAAAGATGATGCCAAATGCTGTTCAATACATCTAGTACATTCATGCAAGCTGTGTGACACCAGTTCCTTTTAATGACAATGTGCGTATTGATTGTTCCACTGGAACCCTGCTGTGAACTGCACAATTGGACATCGACCTTTCATTTTGATCATCTCCCAGCTGCTGTGTCCTAAAACAACTACCAAGGTCACAGAGCAAATACACACGCACACACACACACACACACACACACACACTTCTGTGCACATACACACAGGCAGGCATGTACGCACGCGTGCCTGCATGGACGTACGCACACACACACACACACACACACCTCATGGTGTGTTAGTGGAGTTATAGATTAGATGACATAAAAGGATTGTGTCATTATCAGTCCAGGGCAGGGGTGTCAAACCTACTCTACAAAGGACCGTGTGGATGCAGGTTTTTGTTCCAACAAAGAGCACACAGTTTGACCAATCAGGTGTCTGAAGGTTGAGAGCAGTTAATTGAAAGAGTCAAGCCTGGTGTGTTGATGAAGGCTTGATACCAAAACAAAACACTTTTTTTCATGTATTCTTTATTGTTGTAAAGGTCACAAAGTTCTGCAAAATTCTGTACTTTTTGGTGTCAGACAAATAAAGTATCTATCTATCTATCTATCTATCTATCTATCTATCTATCTATCTATCTATCTATCTATCTATCTATCTATCTTAATAATATCTTAATACAATTTCATATCAATATACAAGCAAAATAGAATTTTACTCAGATTTAGGTACTTTATCTAAACAAATAATAAATCTAATCTACCTTCACCTGTAACCAGATCCATCTTTTCAGTCTGCAACATCTTGTTTGGGGGATCAAGATTGGACAGAATCTTGAGCACCATCTCAACAATGAATTTAAAGCTAGGCTCTGACATGCATCTTGTTGCTCAAACACTCAGATCTGCTCCAAAAGCCCAGTTGCTGGTGGTCTCACTAAGCAGTAAGGACAGGTCTTCAGAATAAGAGAGTAGTATACAATGAAGAAATCTGTAAAATCTTCATTTAGGGGAATTATTCATATAGTACACAACATAAAGCAGTATAATTATCAACTTTATCACAGCAAATCAACATATCTGTAGCAAAATGCCCACTGCAACTTTGCTTTTGAGTGTTTTTCCGTTGTAAAGAATGGATACACTTGGTCTTCTGCAGCATGTTGCGCACACATGCATGTCCAGCATGTTGAATAAACATGCATCAAAAAAGACAATCACAGTGTTCATCAGCACGGGGGGCGGGGGGGTATCTGAAGCCTATGTCTGAAGCTATATATGGCATGCATTTGTTCATGGGATATAGGTTTGTTTTTGTATACCATGGATCAGATCAAGGTGCAATGGTAAAGAGGATGCCTAATTATTTTGGGGTAAGAGGACCTTTTAATCAGGAACCTGATATTTATGTTAGTCATGAACAACGATCTTATACTGTGTATGCATTCAGAGGTGTTGGTTAGAGAACTCATCTGACTTATCTTAACTTTTGTGTATGCACTCTCACACAATGGTCCTGGGGTTCAAGAACTACAATAAACTGGTCTTGACATTAGCAGGGTATTGGACTGGATCAAAAGAAATGAATTCTCTTCCTCCTCGGGTGAGGATGAGAGGTCATTCTTGGGGGCTGAGGAAATTGTGGACTGAATATCCTGGCCTGTCTGAATGGGCTAACTGTTAAGTCTGTTAATTTGTGTCAAGCAATTGTCTCCTCATTTATCCTAGATATGCGTCTTCTGCACATTTCTAAGAGGAATGTGTAGTAGCCAAAATGAGCTTTATGGAGACAAAAAGGTGGAGGCCAACAGGAAGGCCTTAAAAGTCAGAAGCCATAGCATCTGAGGGTGGCTGAGAGGGCAAATAGTTCTTTGACCGTGCTTCTGTGCGTGCCTGCATATGTGCGTCCTGCTTAGTGTGAATAAGCCATAAAGATTCTCAGATCCTTTTTGTTTGTTTTGTATTTTGCTTTTATTTTTAGTCTTTGAAATCTACAGTTATAGAAAAATAAACCAAAATGGAACCAAATGGAACACCAGCTCATTCTACTCATCACTACCCATCACACACGTGTCAAGACAAATACAACTGAGTCACCAGTAATAGCCAACCGACGGACAGAGGGGAAACTGGAAAAGCCGCCACAGAAAAAGGGTGGGAACGAACAAGGCAGACTATTTATGGCCCTTTGTGTCAAGATATTCAGCACTGGTGTGAGCGATGGATCCCATGTCAAAGTCACTGTGTCCCTCTGCCAAAGTATCGAGCACCTATGGGAGAGATCAAGTGAGTCAACCATTCCAGAGAGTAAAAATGGACATTCTGGAGCTGCCAATGACTTTTAAAGGAAACAGATACGTGTTGGTAATAAAAGACGACTTCAAGTATTTGTATGCTCTTCCTAGCATCTCAGACTTTAACATCAAACTGTATTGTAACATTTGGGCAAAAAACTCTCTAGAAGCTTTGGTAGTTCTCTATCCCTGCACCTGTCTGGGTGGGGTTAGTTTTCAGCTGAGGTGCAACTCACTTAACAGGTGTGTGTTAGGTGGAGGGGGACCAATGAGGGACCAACTAGATTATTTCTATTGTTTCCATGACTGATCATGCTAGTGTCTGCTATTGTCCCAATTTAAAGTGACCGTACGGAGTTAGATTTGTGCCAAAAGCAACAGCAAAACTTTCGAAATCGTAAACAAAACTTTTGAAATTGCTAACAAAAATAGGGATTTGAGAAAGCATAAAACCGATTTCAAAAGCAAAACCTACCACATAGTGTAAAATATTGGTCTCTATTTGTATCTTATTTTGTTTACAGTTCACTCCCCTTCTCTCTCTCTCTCTGCTCAGACTTTTGTGCTCGGCCTCGCGACAGTTCTCTTGCATTTGTGCGTTCTGATTGTTCTGCACGGAGCCCCTAAGGGGTTAGGGTTAGGGTCAGTTTAATAACCTTCTTAACCAGCCTCACCTGCATTATTTCAATCGAGAAGTTCTTGATGCGCTGACCAGTGGCTCATCCCTTCACACTGAACAGCTCCTGGAGCTTTGGAATGTACCTGTCCAGCTGGGACATAAATGTAGACTCCGGTGGAGTAGCAGTCCATCTTTTGAACTCCTCGTTTATCTATAAAACAGTTTGACTGTTATTAACAATATTCAGGTAGCTTAAAGGTGAGAATTTCAACTTTACAGACTCTATAGGAGGAAAAAAAATTAAGAATGAAATTCATACATAAATTATTTACCTGGAACGGTTGGAAGAGCAGATTTGGCGAGCAAGCATATGTGGACAGAAATGAATAAACTTCAACCCAAAGACGAGCTGATTCTCAAAACTTGGAACGCGCTTCCAGTCACATACCATACACTGAGGCGTGTGAGTATTGCTGTATTGATTGGATCGACGTATTCATGTGAGCAGTCATTTTCACATCTCAAAAACATCAAGTCCAACCTACGATCACGTTTAACAGATGAAAGCCTCAATGTCTGCGTGAAGCTTAACCTCACCAAGTACCAACCAGACTACAAAACCATCAGCAAATCTATGCAGCACCAGAAGTCGCATTAATGGTGAGTATTATAACAACATTACTTAAAAGAATAAATTAAGACGCTTGTTATGCTCACATTTAATTGAATTCAGTCTTAAAATATATTATATGGCTCTCACTGAAATACATTTCCAAAAATTGTGCTTTTATGGCTCTCTGAGTCAAAAAGGTTCCTGACCTCTGCTCTATCCCAATCTCCCCTGAAACATTTCTCCTCTGTTCTCTTTCTCTCTGCGACACTTTTTTTCCCCTCTCCCATCCAGATGGATCAGTTTTGGGGGACAGGCCAGCCGAGTACGGGACCGTCCCTGGGAATCTGGGATGTCTGCTTGCCCGAATGTAAAAGCCACATTGACAGTGTAGGGACGTGCCACCATCTTTGACCCCCGCTAGCGGAAGCTGCGTTGCATGACAAGCTATGAAGGAAGGTGACCAAACGTCCCCGATTTGGCCCCCCTGTCCCTGGTTTAAGAAGGGTGGTCAGACGTGCCGGATTTCAGGTCGACAGTCAACGTTTCCCCAGTTAAAATTGTCTCCGATTTTGAATGGCAGAGTTTCATGGAGCGCAGAGAGAAAGCCCCCCCATGAGACCGACTGCGCCGTTTCTGACCAAAGTGGGGTCCTACACAACAAAGAAAAAAGTGGCCCGTCCGATAAAGGCCCCCCCTCCCCTATTGCTGATCAGTGCTGTCCGGGGGGGTTTGCTCGTTTATCGCACTGATTGTCTGACCAGCGATCGGTCGGACTGACCGCTGTCAATCATTGCAATTATGCCGCTTGCGGCTCTCTCTTTCCTGCCTCGCGCTGACAGCTGATCTAGTAACGCGGCTAGCGGCTGTGCATATGCACATCTTTCAGACAATAAGAGGCCCCTATTGGATCGCTGGGCCCTACGTGCTGCGCATGTTCTGCGTATAGGCACCGACTACTGTCAGTGCACGATCATGCACGACCTCTCTCGCCTTTTAGAATGCATGTAACTCTGTTGGTGTAAAAACACGACATCTGTCACTTGGCGACTTTTCCTAAATATGTGTTCTACATCATCTTATGTGTTTTGGTGGTTCTGGAATAAAAGAGACAGAAAAAAAAGAGTGGTTTTACCTAGAACCGCCAAGAGGTCATTTTGACCTCCATTCATTCTAATGCAAAAAATGGGAAATATATTTCATTTATATAGCCATATACATCTCATATCCAGTCAGAAACGCAGCTAAAAACACTTGACAGTAGTGCCTCACATTCATACGCACACACACACACACACTTTTCAAAAAGATACATTAGTGGAGCGGTTGCTAGGCAACCAAAACATCAAGCTCTTGTTATTTTTCGAATTTTGCCACTCAGTTAGTCAGTTGGTCAGTCAGTCAGTCTGTCAAAATGGAGTGGCCATGACTGTCAGCCAGGCCCTGGAAATGCTGCAGGACATTGAGGATGATGAGTCGGATGGAGAATTACCAGATTACAGCGATGAGTCTTGGGAATCCGATTCGGATTCTGAATCTGGTAATGAGCCACCCATCATGCCTTTTGAAAAAAAAAAAGTCAAAATATTTCAGTAACAGACTTCTAATTTGCAATTATAAAGCCTGCAGCGGTGCAAGGTCAAAATGACCTCGCAGTGGTTCCCGGTAAAGCGATCCAGTTTGAGGCAGTATCCTCTCCTCATCACAAGATCTACCTCAAAATGGCATACACCTTGAAGTAGTGCTTTGCCCCGCCTTGTCCGCCGTTGTTCCTGCCTGAGTGAACTTCATATATTTACCACCATCAGTCAGTGAATAAGTTACATCCTAACTTTTAACGATAAAAAGTTACTTACGTCTCTTGGGTTTAATATTATCCGCAGGATTCGCGTCCTTTCTGGTATGTGTATCCTTTCTGTGCGACCTTGAGAGTCGCACGGAAAAGACATGCTTGCCTGGTTCATCTTCTGTTATGGGCAGACGGGCGGGGCATGCTGTTTTAGGTCTGATATAAGCTTTTAAATTGTGTTTTCTGTAATCAATGTATGGTGCAGTCCAATGAAATTGATTTTTTGAATTAAAATCACAAGTTCCACATGTTTTTACTTCTGAGTAACTCAAAAAACAAAGAAGAATAAAAAATACATTTATTTGAAGTTTTACGGACAAGAGTGCTGACAGACTTTTGACAGTGTATACAGGGCATCATGGATGATGATGATTTGGTTGACCTCTTCTCAAGAATGGGCTCACACAGCCTACCCTCTAAACACAATTTGCAAGCTGTCATTTTAATAATGGCACACAAAGCCCTTCTCAAGAGCCAAAGTTCATTATTGACTGTTTCCCCACCAGTATTCCTAACACAGGGGAAATTCTTGTAGATGAAGGCAGCATAATGGAACTTGATGAAATGAAATGAATCTAAAAGACCTATAACAAGAAAGTAGCCAAAATGATAAATGCACCATGTGACTGTCAAAATCAACAAGAGTAAACTGCCCTTAACTATCTGCTTCGGTATATGAAGAACAGTGAGCAAAAAAAGCTGGAGAACTTCTTACGCTTTTGCACAGAGTCCAATCTGCTGTGTAAGGACAAAATTGAAGTTACTTTCAATTGGTTGTCTGGCTTAAATCGCAGGCCTGTGGCACACACATGTGGAGCTGTTCTTGAATTACCCTGCACTTACAGTACAGTTCATATCCAGAGTTTCGAGTCACATGGCACCGTGGGTCGAAATGTGCTGTCATTTCGGCACAAATGTACATCGGCACTGTCCACTGGGGACACGCAGTCATCACCTTTGACGGTCTGATGATATGGGAATTCCACACGCAGGTCATCGCGTCTAGTTAGTCCTGTTATCAAAAGCAATTAAATGAGGTGACATGAGTAACAATGAAATGAATGCACACTGCAGTAAAGTCATTTAACTAACATGTTTACCTGGGTGAGAGCCATGAAGGAGAACTGAATCAGACTTCGGTCGAAATACGTACAGTCTATCGCGCCATGGTCCTTCAGATCAGCAAAAAGAGAAATGTAATACTCCATCGCCTCTTTCCTGAGGTATCCCCACCAACTCTCTATTCGCTGGTCTGAGGTGCTTGTTCCCTCAATGTAGCTGTTGATATTATAACCGTCCTGCACATCGCGACAACGCTGGAAATCTCTCACTTTTATATTCTCTGTGCCATGGTCACCTCAATCCTCGGACAACCGCCCAGTTTCTCGCCTGCCTCCACGTAATACTCCCAACAATATTTGGGTCACTGCTGGTAGTGAGTGCATTCATCCAAATGGTCTTCTGTGAAAATCCATCGATGCAGCAGAAAGTAGCTTCGGCGATGCAGACGTCTCCTTCCTCTGAGTGCAATACTGCTTGGATCAAGTTCCTTCAGAATCAAACAAACATCTTCTTTCCTCACATTCAGTCCATTCTCCTTACATTTGGTTTACATCCACCTATATCCATGGAGTTCACCAGAAGTTTGTAACTGTTCAAAATTGAAATTAACTACCTGAGCAAAATGGGAGTAGCCATAGTGATAAGACAGTCCACAAGATTTCACAATTTGTTTTAAATGTTGTTCAGAGACAATGTAACAGTGACGACTGGCGAGCAAAGCGATAATGTCTTTATAATGAAGTCCAAGGCTGAAATATAACTTAACCAATCCTTCTATTCCCATGTGTACACATGCTAAATACACTGGGGAACGGCCACTCAACACGGGAAGTGGATGCTAATATATACTATCACGAGAGCACGCAATACTAAGACGCGCCCACAAGATACTAACCAATAAAGAGTACACAGTCTGACCAATCAGCTGTCTGAAGGCTGAGATCAGTTAATTGACAGAGTCAAGTCAGGTGTGTGTGCCACGCAACCCTTTGTGGAATCAGTTTGATAGCCCTGCCCTAAGGGGACATCAATGATGAAAACAAACCCATCTGTAGTATTTATTGTTGTTTGCTTTAATTCAGAAGGACGCCAGCTCCTTTGCTTTTTGTTCCCTTTACTAACACGGCTGTCTGCCCAGTCCAATATAGTCGCGACACTGCAGTTTCACACCCAAGTGTCATGATGTCATTTATTAAAAATCTGGAATGTGAATCAGGGAGACTGCGAGAGCTGCCTTAATTACCTTCCCTGTTATCTTCCCTCTGTTAAACAAGGTTACCAGGGTGCCCACTGCGAACCAGAAATGATTTTCCGTGACTTTTCCAGGACATTTACCAACCTGTGGCAGAACTGTGGCAGAAATCAGCTCTATTGTGTGTTGCCCAGAATATAAGGTGACAACACATGCATATGCACAACAAACCCGTTTGCATTTGCTCACAGGGCAGGGTGGGGATCACTTAAGAATTACCAGGATATTTGACCTTTCTCATTTTCCATATGTTTTTGTTGACTGGAAAATTGGTCAATCATTTTCCAGGTTTTCCAGGACACGTTGGGACCCTAGGGACCTGAACAGGACTTCAGCAGCCACAATGCATTCCCAGGTAATTACCTACCTATCTATTCCAACATGTTAGGATACAGATAATACCACAGTATTATGCATGTAGTGCCAATTTTTAGCTATCTTATGAATCAACAACATTCTAAAAGTGTGACTTTAATGGTACTAACGATGTCTTAAATCCTAAAAAATGGGCCATTATATTTTTAATCATATAGGATGTAGGGTTTTGTTAGAGAGCATTAAATCATTGATGAACAACATTCAGGGATATATTATAGTAAACAAAACTGAGTTATAAACAGTTTTGCTGGTTAATGAACAAATAATACACAATGTTTATAATGCTACTTGAAAATTTGCACAGTTAAGAAGGTGTGAATATATTCTATTGTCTATGATATTGGCACTGCTGAACTGGTTTTTCTCCACTCTATAGCAGAATGCAATCCCTTGTGCAGAGGCAGCCACAGCAGCTGTACAGAATATCTTTCAGTCTTAAACCAGTCATTGGGTAAGGCCAGTACAGAGCAGAGTCAGGCACAGAGCTCAGGGCAGCACCCAAGCATGGATCAAGAAATGGCCAGGTTTAAGATTTGAAATAGTCACTGTTCAGACCCTGTATAACAACAATGAATCTCCAGAATAACATTCAAATATTGTATTTGTTCTCCGAAAAATGTTCATCTTATTTGTTGTAACTGATGAATGGTATTGGATTGTACAATACAGTACTATTCATTTACTGTGAAACACTTTTTTGCAGGTCTTTCCCTTGATTGTTTAGACGGGGGTCCAAACGAAGCTCAGTGCGCTTCAATAGGCTAGCAAAGATAGTCAAACAGTGGGATCCTTTTCATTTCAGTTTATTTACTTAATAAAAAATGTGAAACAACCCCATCATCTACTCTACATATCTAATCTTCATTCTACATTAACATGTGACTCATTCAGAGGTGATTTATCTTTTTTTCTCTAACATACCCTCACATCAAGCAACTAAATGTGTTGAAATTTCAAAAAATATATTAACTTTACTTTAAGGTCTCCAGAATGTTTGAAAGTGCTTATCCAAAGATGAAAACAATCACTGGGGGATGGCTTCTGTACACAGCAGCTGGAATAAAAACTAAACTGAACTCATGCACATTGTTATGGATTAATTGTTTAAATTGGCTACAAAAGTTTTACCTTTTTGATTTATTTCTTTTTTTAACAGGCGGAAATGGAAGGCGGCATTTATCTGTTGTACTCCCTGAATCAGAGGGATACACAGGGGGTACAATCAGAAGTGCCTCTGGAGGAGGGAAAACCATGCTGTACATTTCTCTGTTACAAGAATTTGATCTAACTCCGCTTCCCTACAATGCCCCTAAGTTTTCACTGATGTCAAAGGCTGAATTCAAGAGTTGCTTTGAAGTTATGCCCTTGCAGCTTCTTGCCCTCCATGTAAAACAGTGCAATGCCCCAAAACCTGAAACACAGATTCTGATCCAGATGTGAAAAATTTAAATAAAAACTTCTTCTTGTGCTTAAGTGTTTTCTAGAAACATTGATTACAAGTAAGATATTGAAACTGGAAGTTGTTTGCCTTTGTTTAGATCTCTGAGGTACACTCTTCTGAGAAGAATGCAAGTTGCTTCTCGCATCTATGGTCAAAGAACTGCATGCAAGTGTCTGTGGTGACTGTGAAGATAACTTGGAAAGGTATTGGTATCAGTTTCGCTCTTCAGGTGTGATGAAGACAAATCCTTGCACACTAAAACATGATGGATTGTGACACTGGGGCCTGGAAGATAAGTCTGATTGGGACATATTATGATTAACAACAGCAAAATGTTTGTGAAGCTTTACACTCAATGTCAGGTATTGATAATGATGCCTTTGCTTTTGCCATCTACTAAATCTATCTTTAGTTTTCCGTAGTGCCGTGTTCTGTCTGGATGGCAGTCCTGTTAAGTCAAAGGAGCCTTGTTGGGCTCGTCCACTTCAAATTTGTGCCTGTTAAAATCCCTAGTCCTTGACTAAAATGCCTCTCAGTGTGTAAGTATTCTTTTCACCCCACAATCTGTTGTCATATTGGGAATTGTTGTCAGATTGATTGGAATTATCATTTAACAGTGAGGAGGATGTGCTACAATCGCTGACAGCTCAGGTTGACACCAGCAAAGAGTTCTGCATCTATGTGTCAAGAATGAATCTCCTCGAGTGTAGACTGGTTCTATGGGAGGGCCAGAAATCCAGCTCTCCAGTCAACTGCTTAAAGGTCACATTCATGGGCGAGGTTGGAATTGACACTGGTGCTTTGCAAAAAGAGTTTCTGACAGGTGAAGATCCATAACATGTTTTCATAACTCACAGACCTTTAATTCTTAATGTTTCTTCAGTGCCTTCCATTTTTGTGCCGTGAAAGTGTTGCCACCTACATTTTTTGTATTCTTTAATTCCCTTACAGGTGGTTTCTGGCATCGACAGGTGGTTTCGGCAACACTTGTCATACACAAACTTATGTCATGCACAGGGTGCCTTTCTGCCAACTGAAAAAGTCACTCATGGAGACGCTCAAGAATGTAGTGACCCAGAGCAGACTACTCTACCACAGCAGGCCGACACTGATCGGCAAGTCGAAGTCACACAATCTCAGGTTGGTGATGATGCAACACGACTACCTCCCGGAATGTACAGAAGATGGATGTATCACATCAATGGCTTAAAAAGGTCCATTAAAACAATGATGCCGACGATCTGATTGACGAAATTGCAAATGCAATTAACACCATTCAAGCTGACATTGACCAAACTTACCTTGAAATAAGAGCCATTATAAGTCCTGAACCCGACATTCGGAGGATGAACGACACATGTCAAGCTTTCACTAGGATTGCGAATATAAAGGTCCAACACTTTCGCAGTGGTGACAATTCAGAAGACATACCTTGGCCTGATGCTAAGTCAGTGTTTGACAGCACAGTGTCTAGTGTCTCTTCAGCTCAAACCAAAGACTTAAAAACAAAGACTTCATCCAAGGCGCCCAAACACCCTTTGCTCCTGTCCCTGAACGCAAAACAAGCGGCAGCTGAAGCTGTAGCTACTCAAGAGGTGATAAAGATATCAAATGCACAACATCAACAAAAGGAAGAAATTCAAACACTTGAAATGGAAGAACAAATCTTAAGGCCTGAAAGAGAAGCTAAAGAAAGGGAAATTGAGGCAGACAGTGCGAAAAAAAGAGCGCAGTTCATAGCAGAATGTGCAGACAGAAAAATTAAGTTGGAAGAGAAAAGAAGAGAAGTTGAGAAGTTGAGCGGCTGGAAGAACTTAAGGGACATATGGCAGCACAAGCAAGACTGCATGTCTATTCAGAATCTCTCCATTCACCACTTCCACTTAACCCTTTAGTTGATCCATTTTTTCCCTCCCATCAAGTACCAATTCCCCAAGCTTCTCCTACTCAACAAGCCAAGCCCTGTCAAATCTATTTCCCACACGAGGTTACAGCTCCCCTTTCATATCCCTCCACATGCCCAGCACATTTGGTCCCACGGCCAGCCACATCCACTCAAATCCCTGTTAATCAAGTCATCAACCCAGCTGCACCTCCGCTCATGCAACAAGCTCCCGCCACTCAAGCCTTTTCAACATTGCATGAAACTCCTGGTGACTTTGTGAGAACTCTCACTGAAGCAATTGCAGCTAACCGAGTTCCAATCGCAGAACCTGAGGTCTTCAAGGGAGATCCTCTCAAGTACAACGATTGGAAGCTTTCCTTCTGTACTCTGATCGATCGGAAGAATCTTCCATCTCAAGAAAAGCTATAGCCAAGTCATACCGTGACAAAATACATTCATGGCATAAAATTGGCCCCAAAGACAGTGAAAATCTTCGTGATTTTGTTGATTTTCTGACCAGTGTGGAATCAGCAATGCCATGTGTGAAAGGTCTACAAACTCTCAACGACTGTGTCGAAAACCAAAGGATCACTGTCAAACTACCAGATTGGTTGAAGTCACGCTGGAATAGGGAAGCTACAATTTATCAAGATAAACACAAAATGTTCCCTGACTTCAAACACTTCGTGAAATTTCTCAACATTGAGGCTCGTATTGCATGTAACCCCATCACATCCTTGTATGCAGTGAAGCCATCTGACCAAGACAGATTAAAGCCAACAGAAAGAGAACAGTCTAAGTATCGAAAAAATCGAAACTTCAGTGCCAAGACTTTCACCACTAACACAAGTGAGAAGACAAGCGTTACATGCAGTTTCTGCAAGAATAAGGGCCACACTCTTCTTACGTGTTACAAGATTATGGAGAAACCAGTTGAAGAAAGAGTTAAGTTTGTACAACTAGAGAAGTTGTGTTTCAGCTGCCTTAAGATCGGCCATAACTCAAAGGCTTGTACATCAAGGTGTGTGTGTGACTTATGTGGAAAACGCCACCCCACATGCCTACATCAAAATCGTGGGAAAGGAGATCAAGAACAAGCTACAAGAAACAAACAAGAAAGATCCAATCTACTTCTCCAGGACAACCGAACCAGATAAGGAAGATCTAGTGTATGCCTTACTTGATAGCCAGAGCGACACAACCTTCATCCTGAAAAATGCAGCTGAAACATTGTGTGCCAAGAAAGAGCCAGTAAAGCTTAAAGTGTCCACGATAACATCAAAAACAAAGGTGGTGAATAGCCAAAGGGTGCAAGGACTGCAGGTGAGAGGCATCAGCTCTGACATTAAAATCAAGCTCCCAACAACCTACACCAGAGATTACATATACCCTCAAGTACAACTGCAAGATCCTGGCCTCACTTGCAACATTTGGCAGGTGAAATGTCTCCTGAGCTCGACTGTGAAGTAGGATTGTTAATCGGCTACAATTGTCTCCAAGCCCTACTTCTTACACTCTAAAAAATCATGCAAGGGGGTAGTAATTCCACCTCAAAATTAATTCAGCAAGTCAGACCAACTGGAAAATTAAAAAAATATCCTAATTTATTTTTATACTTATTAATGAATGCACAATATTGCGTCAGCTCAACAAGTCATAATATTGACCTGACTCAACTAAGATATCTTTCTTGTGAGCACAGCTCTCTCTCTCTCTCTCACGCTTGTGCACAGCAAGCCTGCTCTCAGGCCACGCACCGGGAAAGGCGCAGCTCTTTGCTTCCAGTGGAAATGAGCATAACTATTTTCATTATTTACTTCATTCTGCAATTTATAGTCTTTTCTTATCATATAGATCGCACGCTTTTATTTTGAAGGAACATCATGACGTCACCGTTTTCATACATCACGGAGCTTTTAGAATGGTCTTAGCTTAGAATGGTCGTTTATAAGTTTATTTTAGTTTAGTGTACAAGTTTAATGGATCTGTGACATTGCCCACGCTTAGCTAATCTTGTTCATTTGAGCTGAGCATTTTTAAATTGAAACGCAAGGTGAAAACCCTGCTTTTTTTCTGGTCAATGTCCGTTTTTTGCCGGTCAAGTCCGCTCTTGCCAAACATTTAAATTGTACAGCACAAATTCAGACAATGAATTGGTGTAAAATTTGTAAATTTGAAACCTCCAGATTTTGCTGCAAAAGGAACAGTTGGTGGGAATGCCCACGGAAATTGGGCTTTACTGCGGCTCCTTCCTCTCATTGTTAGCACAAAGGTACCTGAACAAATATGGCAGGTTCTTCTCACCCTCAAGGACATAGTTGAACTTGTCCTAAACCCAGTTCATTCAGAGGAGACAGTTTGTTTCCTGGACAGTAAGATTTCAGAGCATTGACACAGATTCTGTGAGGCTTTCCCTGAGCAAAGACTTACTCCAAAACATCATTATCTAGAGCATTATCCTCAGATGATTAAGGCGTTTGGACCAGTTGTATCACTCTGGACCATGACGTTTGAAGCTAAACATAGCTTTTTTAAACGTGTTGTGAGACATACACTCTTTTCGAAACATTCTTCTTTCCCTTTCAGTGAAACATCAGATGATGGTTGCATATCATCTACATGACAGTAAGGTTGTCCAACCTTCATTCCAGGTAACAAAACTGTCAGAGGTGAACTTGACTGTACTGAGAGAGGACATCAAGACAGCTTTGGAAACAAAGTTCCCCTGTGAGTCCTATTCCCTTTGGCAGCATACACTGTTGCAGGGAAGCGTATGGTGACTCTGAAGCGATACATTTACCTGCCTTAGATGCCTTGGTAAGCACCTTTTTGTCATATTTATGTGAACTATTCCTTAAAATTCACCATCACTGAATTGTATTTAAGTGAATCACTTTCTTTCCTTTTTAATTTTTAAGAAGTGTAGCTCTCGTTGAGTAGAACATTGTTTGCCTGCACTCTAACCTAACAAAGGCAGTGAAAATGGCAAGGAGCAAACCTAATAAAGCTACTAAGTCTTTCTTTTCTTCCTTCATTTAAATGATTGAATTGTTGTAATTGGGATGCTCCTTTTTTCACACAGTCTTAATGCAATCTAGTGGCAGTGAAATTAAATGGCAGGCGTCACAGCCAACAACGACCAACCCCCAGACAATAGTGGACAAGGTACAAAATGTCATTATGATCAATAGCATTTGTAGTTTGATAATGGCTTACTAATTTGACCAACATTGGCAATAGAAATAAGATACAATGCTGCTAATCCGGAACTTCTTGTCTGTTTTCCTTCTTATGCAACACCTTTTCAGGAAATATTTCCTGTGCTGGAAGAAAGCTGAATGCAATATACAACAGGGATATGGAGTTGCCTGATGGTGATACTGATGTTCCTGGTAAGTTAATCAGGTTCTACTAATCTCAAATATTAAAATTAAAAATGTATGCTAAACTTAAGTTTGGGCCCAAGATGTTCATAATATCCACAGGTTGCTATGCCAGATTCAAGTCATATCTTTTCTGATACAGATGCCCAAATGTCTCCAACGAATGCAGCTGCCACACTTCGCCTCATACTGACGAACAATTGCCAAATCATCAATGACAAAATGGAAAGAACATTGTCCATTCACAGACAGGAAGTTGTCTCCATGTCCCCACCTGTAAGTGAAGGAACATTGGCCTGCTCTTTTTCTTCCAGCACAGGTGAATGTTTTTTTAATAAGTTGGCAGGTGTATGATTTCAGCTGAATGAAAGTATAATTCTGATAACTTATATCCCATGTTGCTTTGTTTTGTGTCACGCAGATCAATGAAGAATTTAAAAGGATCACCACTGCTAATCTGGAGTCAACTTTCATGGAAAATCTGGATCAGTGCATACCAAACCTAATGTCATTGGCATTGTCACGAAGAGGGGCTGCAAAAATAAAGATCCAGAACATTATGGAACTCCTTAAGGTATGGTAATATGATTCCATATTAAGGATTAAAAAAAATACATGACACTTGTCAGGAAAATTCCATTCATCTATGTTACCTTTTCTTCTTTCGGGATCTAATCCTGAGATGCTACATGAAACCTTTCAATAATTAGAAAACTTTTTATAAATTCTTTATCAGGACAACATGATTGAGACACGCCGAGAGGTTGCCATACACTGCCTGGTGGTTTACTTTAGGGAAAAGGAGGAGGATCTTTTCAAATGTTTGGTGGGTAAAACTAAATCATTGTTTTTTTTACCACAGCATGCCATGGGCCACGCTTCCCTCATCTATCTTTCTAATTTCTCACCTTTTCTCCATCTCTTTTCAGTGTGTCTCTTCTCTGACTACTCCCTTTCTTCTTTTCCCTCTGACTTATCTATTTATCCCCTTGCACTCTACTCTCCCCTTTCTCCCTTGATCTTTTCTTTTTTAGGACTTTTATTATTAAAATTTGTCATGCAGTCACACATGCTAATTGATACATGATACATGTTAAAGGTAAGAGAGAGTTGGGGATACCAGCTAAATGAAGACTGAAACTTTGTTCTGATATTTGTGCACCCAGGATACCGAAGACCAAACTGGAGATCTTGAGAGGTTTCTTGGTTTGGGTTTTCATGGTTTCTTTTAACCCATACTGTTAAAAGAAACCATGTTAATATTTGTTTATTAAAATGTTGAATTGTAAAATGTGGCTCTTGTTTTTTATTTCCCCTGACTAAGTAAATCAAGGCACAAATACTTAAGAACGTATGTTAACTATTTGCATGGACATTTCTGAGTAGAAAACAACAAAAATTAAGTTGGAGCAACTTTATTTGAATGATGAGACAACTAATATTTTAATGCATATTGAATAAATATTAAGTAGGTATTACTTAATTTAGCTTTTGAATATAGAAGAAAAACATGTTAATGGTACTTAATTTAATGGTGTAAGTAACACAGGCATTAAGTACAGCCAATGTGAAAATCCAAATAAAACCCACTGAATATCAAGTAGATTCAACTTAATCTAGGTTTCAGTATATTTAAGGATTTATGTTGGGGTAATAGTGATATGCTAGTAAGAATTACTTAATAAATACTGAAGTTGGGACAACTTAAAAAGATCCATGCAAATAGTTAACACACCTTTTTGAGTAGACCCAGTGCTTTTTTTTTAGAGTGTAGAGACGTTATCACAGGCAATGAAGACCAGCCGTATGCCATCGGTCCGTGTTATCGGCTACAGCAACACCGACATTGATCATCACCAAGAGGATGAAATCGGTGTTAGCCACCGTGTCATCATAAAGAAAGTTCTGTCAGCTACAAACCCTTCATCTATTCTCAAGTCTGAGGTCCATTTTGTTTACAGAACTCAAGTTAAGGAAGTTATCACTCCAGCAGATATGCTCAAGGTCTTTGAGTCGGATTTTTCAGAGAAGTTCAGCGAAGAAATTCTAATATCACAAGAAGATATTAAGTTCCTGACTAAGCTAAAAGAAGGCATCAAGCAGAAACCAAATGGACACTACGAAATGCCATTGCCATTCAAGGTAGAGAGGCCAAGTCTGCCAAACAACAAAGCGTGTGCAGAACATCGACTCAAGTGTCTGGAGAAACGACTCAAGAAAAATGACCAATATCACAAGGATTATGTAGCCTAGGAGGACATAATAACAAGAGGTGATGCTGAAATGGTCCCAGAGTCAGAGTTAGACAGTCAGACCACATGGTATATCCCTCATCATGGGGTGTACCATGACCAAAAACCAGGAAAGATTTGTGTGGTATTTGATTGTTCAGCTAAGTTTCAGGATACATCACTGAATGAGTATCTGCTCACCGGACCTGACCTTACAAATACTTGGTGTCTTGTGTCGCCTTCACAAAGGACAAGTAGCTGTCATGTGCGATGTGGAGCGGATGTTCCATCAATTTCATGTTACACCAAGGGACCAAGATACCTCCGATTTCTGTGGTGGAAAAAAGGCAATGTGGAAGCGCCACCATCAGTGTTCCGCATGAAGGTTCACTTATTCAGTGCCACATCATCACCTGGATGCGCAAACTTTGGCCTCAAGCACCTGGCTGCAGAAGGAGAAGGCAAGTTTAATGAAGCCACAGTGAGGTTTATACAGCGCAACTTCTATGTTGACGATGGGTTGACGAGTTTGGACAGCGAAGCAGAAGCCATCTAGCTAGTCAGAGAGGCAAGAGAACTCTGCAACACTGGTAAGCTCCGTCTACACAAATTCATTTCCAACAACAAGAAGGTTCTTGACACAATCCCAAAGCAGGAATGCGCAGAAGGTGCAACTGACCTTGACATGGCCTTGGGAGAACCCAAGATGGAAAGGGCTCTTGGGGTCCAATGGTGCATTAGGTCAGATAAGTTCCAGTTCAGAGTGAGGGTAAAGGAACACCCCTTTACCAGAAGAGGAGTGCTGTCAACAGTAGCCTCAAATTTTGATCCTCTCGGATTTGTGGCGCCTCTCATTTTGAAGGGTAAACAGATTCTGCAGAAGATGTGCCAAGACAAGGTAGGATGGGATGAGCCACTTCCTGACGACCTCAGGCCGCATTGGGAAGCATGGCTCCAAGACCTCCAAGATCTGTCTTCTGTGGAGATCACGACACTTTATACCATTGACAGCCAAGGAAGTTCAGCAGTACCAACTTCACCTCTTTTCTGACGGTAGTGTTTCTGGCTATGGAATGTGCTCTTACCTCAGAGCTGTTTCCAGTGCTGGTGAAGTCCATTGCGCTCTTGTCATGGGGAAAGCAAGGGTTGCTCCGACAAAGGTAACAACAATCCCAAGGCTGGAGCTCACAGCTGCAGTTGTGGCTACAAGGACAAGTGATCTGCTGAGGAGAGAAACGGAGATAGAAGATCGACAGGAATATTTTTGGACTGATTCCAAGGTTGTCCTTGGTTACATTAACAATGATGAAAGACGACGTCATGTATTTGTCACCAACAGGATCCAGCAGATCAAATCAAGGACAGAACCAAGCCAGTGGCAATATGTCGCCTCAGAAGATAACCCAGCTGACCATGCCTCTCGTGGACTCAGCACTAGAGAGCTTGTAGAGTCTAACTGGTTCACAGGTCCTAGTTTCTTGTGGCACAAGGATCTTCCCAAGGGAGGAGAGGCCAAGGTGGGAGAATGCAATGAAGACGACCCAGAACTTAAAAGAGCACAGGTTCACACAACGAAGGCAAAGGAGGAGAGGTCTCTAGCAGACCGACTTCAGAAGTTTTCTGACTGGAGGAGAGCCATAATGGCCATAGCAAGACTGAAACCTCTTGCAAAAGAGGCAAAATGTCTTAAAATAAGATCCGCTGAAACTACGACACTCGAAGAAAGAAGGGATGCTGAACAGTTAATCCGTATAGTTCAAGAAGAAGTATTCAGTGATGAAATCAAGTCTCTTACACAACAGAATGAAGTACAAAGGGGCAAGTCAACTGAGTTGCCCAAGTTGAACCCTTTCGTGGACAGTCAAGGTATTCTGAGGGTGGGAGGTAGATTGAGTCAAGCAACACTCCACCCCCATGTGAAACACCCAGCTATCCTCCCCAAAGGTCATCATGTGTCGCGATTGCTGAGTACTACTACGAGAAAGTGAAACATCAGGGTCGTGGAATGACCACCAATGAACTTCGCTCTAGTGGAATTTGGATCCTGGGGTGTAGCAGCGAGGTTTCATCATTCATCTTCAAGTGCATCAAATGCAGGAAACTTAGAAGGTGCAATCAGGAGCAAAAAATGGCCGACCTTCCTCCAGAGAGGATTGAAGCTACTCCTCCATTCATCTATAGTGGTATGGACTGCTTTGGACCATTTTATGTTAAGGACAGAAGGAAAGAAACAAAGAGATATGGCCTCTTATTCACCTGCATGTGTTCACGTGCCATCCACATTGAGGTCCTGGATGACCTTTCAACTGATGCGTTTCTGAATGCGTTGCACTGCTTCACTGCCATAAGGGGCAACGTAAGTCAGCTGAGAAGCGATCAAGGCACACATTTTGTTGGGGCCCGCAATGAATTCCGGGAATTGATGAAAGGGCTGGAGCAAGAATGTGTGAAGGAGCTTGGATGCAATTTTGTCATGAACCCACCTGCTTCTAGTCACATGGGTGGGGTCTGGGAGAGGCAGATTCGTACAGTGAGAAGCGGTCCTCCAAGCCCTGGAGGGTGTTGAGATTCCTGAGTCATGTCCCCAGGGGAGACTTTTTGTCCTTCCTGATCTGCGCGCAGAGGTGTTAAGATAGGGACATGATTCCAGGCTTTTCTGCCCCCCGGGGGTCCATCATTCCATCCTGGCAGTAGCCCAAAGGTTTTGGTGGCCGTCTGTGAGGCCATGCCCTCCGATGTGAGGGAGTATGTGGCTGCCTGCTGAGTCTGCCGCCAGCAGAAGACTCAGAATCTAGCGCCAGGATTATTTAGGCGCTTCCTGTTCCACGGCGACCCTGGTCACATATCTCCATGGATTTTGGGACTGGATTACCTCCGTCCAAGGGAAATACTGTGATTATGACAATCGTGGTCCGATTCAGTAAATTCTGTCATTTTGTGCCTCTGAGGAATCTTCCTTCAGCCAGAGAGACTGCTGAATTGGCCGTTCATCATGCTTTTCGGCAGTTTTCAGTCTAATGGTCAGACGGAGCGCATGAATCAGGAGATGGAGAAGCTACTTTGGTGTTTGTGTTCTTCGAAACCGGCTACCTGGTCTTCGTTGTTGGATTGGGCAGAGTATGTTCACAATTCCCAGATTTCTTCGTCAACGGGAGGATCACCATTCCAGTGCTCCCATGGTTTCCAGCCTCCACTTTTCCAGGTCCAGGAGAAGGAGGTGGAGTGTTCGTCGGTGTGGACTTATCTGTGCCGCTGTCAGTGGATCTGGAGAGCAGTACGAGCTCGTGAAGCCAGGCTCAGCAAATGATGGCTGCAAACACTCAACGTTCACCAGCTCCTGCTTACCAGAGGGGCCAGATGGTCCGGTTATCTTCCCGTGATCTTCCACTGAAGATAGAGTCTCACAAGTTGGCGCCCAAGTACATTGGTCTGTTCCAAGTGGACAAAGTCATCAATCCGGCAGCAGTTTGCCTCCGCTTACCTGCTTCAATGAGGATTCATCCAACGTTTCATGTGTCCCGGATTAAGCCAGTCAAGACTAGTTCTCTTGTCCCTGCTCCATCGGCTCCTCCACCTCCTCACAGGGTCGGCAGAGGTGACGTCTTCTCGGTGTATAAGATTATTTGTTCTCGTCGGTGAGGCAAAGGACTGCATTACCTTGTTGACTGGGAGGGGTATGGGCCGAGGAGAGGTCGTGGGTCCTGGCTCGTCACATTCTGGATCCTACGCTCATCCAGGACTTTCACGAGAACAATCCTGAGCTACCGGGTCCGGTCAAGGAGAGGGGTCAAAAGAAGGTTCAGGAGAAGGCTTCTGGAGTGCTCAGGAGGGGACATCGTAGACCGGCAGAGGAATCTCCTCCAGGGTCGCCGTGCCATCAGCACAAGGTGTGGAAGCGGTCAGACTCGGTGGAGTGTCTCATGTTCCTGTGTCCTGTTTCCCCTTCAGCCAGTTTTGTGTTTTGGGATTTTGTGAGTATTGATTTGTTACTTTGTGTTATGGGTTCTTGGTGTTCCTGTTCAAAAACCTTGTTCTCTGTTGTTACTTTTAGTTCTAGTTTTGTATCAGGTAGTTAGTTTTCCCTGCAGAGGCCTGAGGCTCCAGGTGATTATTTTGGTTATTTAGTTTGTTAGTTAGTTTCCCTCCAGAGGCCTCTTGCCCCAGGACTCTCTGATGATACTTTATTAAACCGTGACTAAACCATATTCTGAATGTGCACTTGGGTCTTTCTTGAGATTCCTGACATCTTAACTGTTTTAATCTTTTCCTTTAGGTGAAATATTTGCTGTAAGTCTGGCACAAGGTGGCCCTGCACTGAAGTTTCTGGAAAGAATGGTGCTATGATTTCCGGAAACCTGGAAAGCATTACCAGAGATGATGTACATGATATAAACTTTTCTTCATTGATCAAGATGAGTGTGGCATGACAAATTATTATATCCTTAAATGTTACTGTACTTATTTTAATGTGGTGCGACTCTGTTTCCTGTTCAATTTCTACAGGTTGAAGAAACCTCAGACTTGCCATCTTGCACTGAACAAATTCTGAACGGTCGCTACATGGGCCCTATTAACGGGGAGAACAGAGACTAAATAATAAGGTTTATAATGTATTTTCATATACTGCTTTATACATAAAAATTCTATTGATATACTTTTATTACAATTATTACATAAACCGCAGAATTTACTTTAGTTTTAATAAATGGGGGAACCCTGTACATGACCAGTTTCTCTTTTGTATCCATATGAAGAGCAATTGTGCTACACCAAGCTGCAAGACGAACACTCATGCTGAGGCAGCTTTGTGAGGGAGTGCAACTTTAAGGCTTAATGGGCGTCATGGATGGGCGAAAGGAACAGAGCAGTTTGCCCTTTGTAGTAGGTGATGATGTCAAAGTAATTTATTATGACCTGTTGAATAAAATGCATGTTGATGCCCTTGTGCACATATTTTAGAGTGATAAAATAAGGCTAATACACAGAACTCTTGACACATCACACAACAACATTTTTCTTCTTCCTGAACGTTTTTCAGGTAGACTCGTACTACATTGTGCCACACTTGGCCCAAGTAACAATGAGTGAAAGTGGTGAAGTATGAAAAAGAGGCACAGGTCCTAAATAACTTCCAGGATTACCTGCAGGAGCTAGGCAAGTGTTTACTTCATGTAAGGAAAGTGGGGAATATCACACTTTCTTATGCAATTCTAAACGTGCACAAAGTTAAATGTGCAAAAAGTGCACATAACTTAATAAAACTCTAAAACACACCATGGGATCACCGCCAAGAACATGCATCCTTTCCCAGTTTGAAATGACGCAAAGTACAGTAGTATCTTTGTTGTGTTTTGTTATTCAGTATTCAGCTATTTTTACGGTGTCTCATTTTGAATGTCCTTGGGTAGCGCTGCAGAGGCTGAGGATGCGCTCACTGTCCTGTGATGCAGTGGTTGACAGGACAGTCACACAGACATCACCTTCTCTCAGAGTAAGAGGGCTTCACTATTGCTGTCCACTTTGACCACACGTGTGGAACGGATGCCAAACCACACCATTTGTTATCCAGTTGTTAGCGCATTGACACAGGCAATTCGTCATTATTTCAATTTCATTGCAAACATGGAAACTGCTATCAAATGTGGTGCAGGCTTTCATAGAGTCTAAAGTCAGGTTGCCTAAAATCAGATAACCTTTTTTAGAAACTGGACTATGTTTACATTTTAATACCTTCATGAGTTTCATATGCATTGTGATGTAATGATGTGTTTTGCTATGCATTGTTATTAGATGTTAGGTATCATTTTTTCCATTTCAAAAAAGTCAACAGTCGACAGGTAGCATTCCGTTGCCATTTTACAGTGATACAGATTTACATTAAACAAAACGCAAACAATGAAAATCACAATAAAAAAATGTCTCTGGAGTTCATGTGCAGGAACATAATCTTTGCGCAGATCAAGTGTCTAAATATAAAGGTCACGATCACTCAGTGCTGATGTTAGGGGATTTATTAATCCTCGAAGGGCAGCAAGGTTCACGTCTTGACAGGGGTAAGCCATCACTCTATCATCTGGGTCAGCATCTGGATCTCGAAAAAGCTCCTCCACTGGCTGATAGACAGTAAGGTGCATGTTAGAAGAATAGTGCTCAGAGCCAAACCTGGAGTAAACCTTTTGGGGGGAGATGCAGATGCATATTACTGATGAAGTAACAGAAATTTAATTTTTAAACTGTGTTTATTTCCCCACTTCCCTCTGAAGTAATTCGGGTCAAATGACGAGAGGAGATTATAGCTTAAACTGCCTGAGACACAGTTCAATTCTCTGCCACGGGCCAAAAACTGGCAAAAACCTTTATGCACAATCGATAGGCGGATGTGACAAGTTAGATCTGCCCCTCACTTCTCCCCCGCACCGCCCTCTCATCCAAATATGGTTACTTCTGGCTCCAAAGTCTCAAGATGGCGCTGTTTAAATCGTCCGACTCCTGGCTTCATTCGCGTCCTTCGCAGACCAATGGATGACGTCACAGAGAATTGTGGCTTGCGAGAGACCAACTGTCAGTGTGGGATCGCTGAAAAATCAGCTCTCAACTTTGTATTTTCATGCTGCTCCCAGCCACACCATAAGCAGTAGGCAAACGTCGTAGTAATTTCATTTAAACTTCAAAACGCAGGGAAACTTGTCATCGCTGGCCGTGGCCGACCACGTGTCGATCCCTTGTATGGTTTTTCATCCAGACTGTCTCAAAAACATGTGGGTTTGCCTTTTTCGGAGCAGCTACAGTGGGGAGAGACCAACTGTCAGATTGTGGCATCGCTGGAAAATCACCTCTCATTTTGCTCTTTGCACGCTGCTCCTAGCAACACCGTAAGCAGTTGACAAATTCTTTTTTCCAGTTTTGCAGGGACATTGGTGCTCTCTCATGCGTGGCAGGCTATAAACCTGTGCGCCTTATAAAATTTAAACGGCGAGCCCCAGAATCAGCCCAGTGCAGCCTATTCTCTCCGTAAGCCTCCACTCATTTTCCCACCACTGCGTTCAATGTTAAAATTTGCACTTCTACTCGCGACTGTGGCCTCAGTTTTCATAGTACACACACCAAATCGCATCAGAGCGTTCCTGAGATTCTCCCTTGCGTGACGGTGTGCTCATATTCCAGATAGGTGCAAGTGTTGTCTCCCTAGAGCCAAATGTTTAGCACTTGGGCAATTTCACTTTTCATTTCAAGGACTTTGTTACGGTTACAAAGACCTTTGCATGTTTCACTGTGTACTGAAGGTATCAAGGGACAGTAGGCAGAGTAACATACTTAACTGTAGATGGGGGTGTATTGTTTACCGTACAGCCTACTGTGTGTTAGCATCATTAGCATAATCTGGGGTATGTTACAGCATTGTGACACTGTAGTTTTGAGAAGAACATATGCTTTGGTATCTACAGTTATTCCCTTATGGGTTTGTAATTGCATTTATTATTGATATTAGAGGATATTTCTTTTTGGAGTGGTGAGGTGTGTAACGTATACAGCATAGTGACCTTGTGTTTCACAGTGACGTGCCGTGAGGTTCATGGCTGGTGAGGCACTGATGTCATCACTATGAGATTTTCCAACATATGAACCCCATAGAGTAGCTTATTTGCCATTTGATTGACAGCATTTAGTGGACTGTTTGAAATATCATATCAGCGTATACAAAGCGTATAACTGCCTTACCTTTACTTTTAATCGACGATAGGAGTAAATAACGGATGGCTGCATGTGAAGTCACTCGTCACTGCAGTTTAGCCGAGTAGTCGCAAGAGCAATCCCTGGGCTCACTAGCGCCCCCTACCCTGAGGTAAGAGAACTGCCTGCCTCACCTAGTGCCTCTTCACTGCCAGTGTAAGATCGCTGAGTACATGAATTCGGCGACACACAAATATTACAAACATCAGCCAAGCTATGGAAAGTCAGGAGGGCATATATTAAAAGTGTTTGAAACATTTGATTGGCAACATACAGAAAGAGACAGTGACACGCCGCCAATTGCAGGGCAGAGCACAGTTTGTGAGGGATTGCGCAATTCGATGTGAGGCTGCTGCTGCTGCCTCACCCTGCGTCTTTTGATAAATATAACCATTTCATTTATTTGTTTATTATATATCTTATTTGACATAAAATATGACAGATGAGGGGCTCTGCCTTCGCTGCCTCTCCTAACCTCACGTCACTGATGTTTCATTATTCTTTATATTTGCGGTCGACTAATTACAGTGTGCTGTGGTGATTTTATTTTGAAGACGCGGAGCGGAAGTTGTTGATATGCCTCATTTCAGGACGACAAGCACCGCGTTTTCACTCAGTACACGTACACACACACAAAACATACAAAACACGTACACGTACACATGCACGTACACACATGCCCACACACACACACACACACGCACATGCCCGCACGCACGCACGCGCACTGCCCTCGTGATGGTGATGTCATGCGTCGACTTCATGCGGCGTACTCACGTTGCTGACGTGTAGGGAAGGAAGTGGCTGTGGAGACTGAGGAACTAGCCTTCTGCTCCCTGTCCTGACCGTCAACAGTTGTGCCTGATGACCAACAATGGAGTCATGTGCACCACTACTTAGATTTCTCATGAGATAACCACAAAAGAGAAACGAGAGCAAATTACACAGGTAGGTTATTTTTTATTTTTATTAGTATTTCTTAATGAAAATGCTGCCAGGAGCTGCGAGGGCAGCAAGCTGAGGTGGTTATGAGCAGCTACAGCTAAGCGATGTGCAGACAGCCCACAGCGAGTGTAATCTAAGAGTGGCGTTTTCTCACATTTAGTTGGTGTTTTTTTCTTGTACTCAGTCTTGTTTATGGTGCGGTGTTGCTGGCTATGGTAATGTCACTGCGTTACGATGTTAACTGGGGTACAGGGCGATTACAAAACAGTGGAGCAAACAGAACTGTGCACTTGCCTCTTACACTACACTGACCTGCCAAAGCCTGTGGTTATATTGAAGCTATGTTAGATGTTACAGCCATAGTAGTTCTAACTGTGTAACTGCGGGATTTCCATAATGGTTCTCTCGAGCAGCAGTATGCATTTGATTCTTTTGTCAATATCCAAATACAATTAATACCCATAACTTCCATTCTATGTTTTTCTATTTTGCCCTCCCTATGTATTATTTCTTTATTCACACTGTATGCTCTCTTTCATCAATAATCGAGAATGGGTAAAATCACGTTTTGAGTGGAGTGTTGTAGTTCCAAAATGGATGTGGCGTGCTCTGGTTGCATGTTACATGGTCGTGGTAATTTCTGATACTCAGGAAAAAAACAATTCATCCTCAGTTAACATAGAGGTTGGAGGATGTCACAGAGGGACCGACATGTTCTGTTTTCCCACAGGTGTCCCAGAATCAGCTGTTTTATGAAGGAGTGCGACGCATCTCCGCAACAACCATGGGGAAGAGAAGAATGCCAGATTTGTACAGAGCCCCCTTTCCCCTGTATGCCATTAAAGTGGACCCCGCAACGGGGTTAGTGGTCACAGCAGGCGGAGGAGGCGCTTCGAAAACGGGCATCAAAAACGCTGTGGTAAGTCCTGCAGATGCGATGTGACAAATGCTGTCTCCATCCGTCTTTCCTGTTGTCACGGGACTGCACTGGTGCCCGCTGCCAACGCATGTGTAAACCAAAGCTGCACTTCGCAAATGGATTTCATTCCTTACATAGAGCACCTCGTTGCCGAGAATGAGACTCGTTAAATCTCCTCCTGGTGAAGTAACACAGGGCCTAGTACTTTCCTTCCTGACCGTTCAAGTGAATTCATAACCGCCAGGGCTCAACTCATCCAAAGATTTTTGAGACGCTGCAAAAATGACGACGTCTTATGATGGGAAGCCGTGTGTGACCTCTGTCCGATCTCAGTCTGAATGTGTGAACAGAGCTGTGGACGAAAGGCTCCGTATGACGAGCCGCCTGTGTTTCTCAGCACTTTCTGGAACTGCAGCTCGTGGGAGAGCACTCGTACAGCGCCACGCTGCTCCATTCCCATGACACGGGCCCCCGTGCCACCATGAACATGGCCGTGGGCAACGGCGTGATTGCTGCTGGTCAGGACGGAGCCTGCTGTGTGATGAAGTTTAAGCACTCCACACACACGGAGGGAGAGAAAGCTGCTGCTAAAGATGGTGAGTCCTCCTGAAACGCGTCTGCCACCTCCCAATCCCAAATTAGCATGCATCATTTTCATCCGTACATTATTTTACCCGCTTTAAACTCGGTGAGGTCGAACGGGTTCAGAGAAGCTTTTCTCCAGTGCACACATTCACTCTTACACCCACATGTTAGAGTCTCCACTTGACCTAAATATTCATATTTTGGTTTGAAAATAGTGACCTCCTCTATATTCATAAACTGTTTTAGAACTGGGGATGCAAAAACTGGAATATGTTCTATGCTCTGCTATCATTTCATATGTGGCCAATTCTGTGTTTATGTGGCCGATAATGTGCAATATGCGTGCATCGTAGCAGATGTGTAAGTGGGCTCGAAGATTTAAAAAAATGTGCCAGTGCTTTCATGCAAGATCTCTAGTCATCGGACATGACCTTTTTCCATTTGTCGTTTCCATTTGTCATTTCCAGTGTTCATAATCGGGGCCCATGCTCCCGTGAGCACACAAGGAACATTTAAAGATCGACAAAAACCGCGATTTCATTTTTATCACGTAACGTATTGATGTTTGATGATGTGAAAAAAAAAAGTCAGTCAGTCAGTATATATCAATCAGAGCACGGGCACGGGCCCCTTTTCCCATTCGGATGACGGCGTTCGTGTCCTGCGCGCAGCGGCGAACAGCGAGCAGCCAGGGGCCACCAGGCGACGTGCCGGGAAAGGGAAGGACGGCGCCGCGGCGTCCGCAGATGTGTCCAGCACGAAGGACGAGACGGCTCACGTTTCTGTCACCGCTGCGGCTGAGGTGCAGTCTGACCTCAACCCCGTGGACCCACTCCAGAAAGTCGTCCGGTTTAGCCCCGACACGAGCCTTTTGATGACGGGGGGCACCGACGGACACGTCAGAGTTTGGGAGGTAAACTTTTTATTCATTTGGGGTTGTTAAAGTCTGTAGAACGTTGTCGAGTCCTGTTAAACCTGTCAAGCGTCGCTGGCGAAGTCAATGGCAAAGGTGAAACTGTCCTCACGATGCTGTAAGGGTGTCTCTATGAATGATGGCTGGTATAATAGCGTCATAATACATGCGTCTACACATCTAAAATCCAGCAAGTTCGGCTGTTAGAATCAAGCGCATGCATGTGCGAGCCATTCAAAGAGGAATGGCGAGAAAACGGAGGAACTTTAACTAACTAGAAGTCAGACGAGAAATTTCTACAAATGTGGAAAAACATTGAAGGGATCCACAAGGGTTTCCTTATACGACCTGTTATGACAAATTGCAAAGCGCACATGACAAATGTGCTCATCTCTTGACCGCGCTGAGTGTGCTGTGGACTTCTCCGCAGTTTCCATCCCTGAAGAAAAAGCTCGACTTCAGAGCCCACGACGGGGAGATAGAAGACTTGGACATAAGTCCCGGGAATAAGGTGAGACGGTGGCACAGCCTGCCCTGCTCGTTTGCTGTGAATACGCACAGTGTCACTGCACTGCCTAACGAGAAGCAGTCCTAACTGTTGTTATCGTCATCCAGCACCTGGTGACTGTTGGCCGGGACTTTGCCTGCAGTGTGTGGAGTGGCGACCGGTTGGCTATGAGCCTGAAGTGGCTCGACACCATGCCTCTTATACCCGAGAAGGCATACCGATATATGGCTTGCAGGTGCGTCAAAGAGCATCCCAGCCGTTCACCTCATTTATCTCACCTCATTGGAATGCGTTTTTTTTATCCCGGGCTCTTCTTTCATTCCAGGTTTGGAAAAGTGGAAGACCAAAAGGACGCCATGCGCCTGTACACGGTCCAGATCCCCCACAAACGAGACAGGAAACCTCCTCTGTGTTACGTCACCAAGTGGGATGGCAAGAGCTTCCTGCCCATGCTGACAGCCCCCTGTGGCAACGAGGTCATCTCCAGCATGGCTGTCAGGTAACTTGCACCTTTTTAGGTCGACATGCGTTGACCAGTGCTCTCGGAGAGTCGTCTTTGACATGGTCAGCACCCGCTTCCTACTCTGGACTGATTCGACTTCTCTTTCACCTCTATTCTAAACTGTGTAGCCGTCACTGCTGCTTTGCTTGTGCCCGCCTGTCCGTCCTGGGTGAGGATCCCCCTCCTCTGTCTCTCACCCTGAGGTTTCTCCCCTTTTTTTCCCCCCTGTCAGGGTTTTTTCTCGGGAGTCGTTCCTCAGCTTTTGCGAGGGTCTAAGGACAGGGGGTCTTTCGCTTTGTACATGCTGTTGCTCTTTGTGAAGTGCAAAGGGCTGTCGTGAAATGGCACTTAAAACAAATAAGGTTGAGCTGAGCACTCTGCTGCCGCCTTTCTACCATGTGGTACTGGCTCGACTCCACCTTTGTGCATTCGTGACAACCCTGTAGTGGAAGAGTGGCCATAGGGGTGTCATTGTATCATCAATGCGTGGCCCATCATTGGAAAAATAACCCCAAAAAAACAGCGCCAGTAAGTACAATCCATCCACTCGGCTAGCAAAAAGAGCATTGCTATCCTTCGTTGTATGTATGTACTGTGTCATTGTTGTCGTCGGTACTATCCTGCAGTGGAAACGGCCTCAAGGAATAGTGCCTTTTTATAGTCCTGGAGTGCTGAGTCAAACCGGTAGCATGTAGTGGACACTAACCAGTGGGGTTGTAGGTCCCTGGACATGGCTGCAGGCGTCTTAGAAGTGTGAGGTTTGGTTACATCAACGGCTGCTGCCTGCCTGGTGACCCCACCCACCCCCCAAGGCTGACAGCCCGGGAAGCGCCGACAAACCACAGAACTGCACGACTACAACTGGCTTCATGAAACACTCCGAGACGAACCACATCTGTGGATCTGACAAGCGCTCCTCACTTAAATCCAGAATTAAATTGCACAAAATGTCCGATGCGAAAGCCGTTTTCCACCTGTCACCCATCCGTCTATGGGGTCTAGGCTGTTTAGCTCGACTGGGCGGGACTTGGTCTTGGACTTTGTCTGTTATGAGCGGGCACTTACAATGAATAAAGCTGAAGTTAACTGTTGTTGAAAACGTGTATTAAACATGTCAAAGCAAAAGTGGCAAAGCAAACGTAGCCCTTCTGGGGGAAATCGAGACAAATCACCAGTTACTCTGTATAATGCATTCCTTCTCCCCTATCGGAGTTACTGTTTGGAGATACGGGGTGATAAACAAATGAACAGTCTCGATGGAGGCGATCGCAAAGAAATGAATTCAAATTGTTGTTGTTGAGGTTGTCTCCATTTTTAATGGTGTTTTGTTATCTCATTAAGTCTTGAAATGTTCTAGCCTAGCAGCAAAGGTTAATATGGTTAATATGGACCTTGTCTTTGACAGCGACTCTGGAACATTCCTCGGCCTTGGAACTGTGACAGGATCAGTGGCCATGTATATTACCTTTTCCCTACAGGTAAAGGCCAGGTGGACACAACACATGCACATGTACATAACTGACGTTTTCAGTTTCAAAAGAGAAGTCGGCCAACTGGCCCTGCTGTCTGATCTTAACCTTGCCTGCATCTCTCTCTCTCTCTCTCTCTCTCTCTCTCTCTCTCTCTCTCTCTCTCTCTCTCTCTCTCCCTCTCTCTGTGTCTCTGTCTCTGTCTCTCTCTCTCTCTCTCTCTCTCTCTCTCTGTCTGTCTCTCTGTCTCTCTCTGTCTCTCTCTGTCTCTCTGTCTCTCTCTGTCTCTCTCTCTGTCTCTCTCTC